>CAUYLG010050039.1:0-23134 GCA_963573385.1 Cacajao melanocephalus | reverse complement strand
AGGATTTTTAGCATAAAGGGCTGATGAATTTTGTTGGAGGCCTTCTCAGCATCTGTTGAGATAATCATGTGGTTTTTGTCTTTGGTTCTGTTTCTGTGATGGATTACATTTATAGATTTGCGTATGTTGAACCAGCCTTGCTTCCCTGGAATGAAGCTTACTTGATTGTGAGGGATAAGTTTTTGACGTGCTGTTGCGTGTGTGTGTGTGTGTGTGTGTGTGTGTGTGTATGTATCCTGCAATCCTGCTGTGTAACTTATTTGTCTGGTAGCTTTTTTTGTAGATTCCATAGCATTTTCTTCATAGATGATTATATTGTCTATGAAGGCAGTTTAACTTCTTTCTTACCAGTCTGGATGCTGTTTATTTCTCTTTCTTGTTTTATTGCATTGACTAGAACCTCTAGGACAATGTTGAATAGATACTGTGAGAGTGGATGTCCTTGCTTTGTTTCTGATGAAATCCAATGTGTCTTGATTCTTTTAGTGCTGTTGTATTTTTAAATGATATTCCAATGACTGAATTCTAGTTTGCTGCCAGTGCCTCAATACCATTTTTAATATGATCAAACACTACCGTTTATAATATAAATTACAGAACAAGGTAATTCTGAATTGTTCCACTTATGTCCCAGACTGTTGAGACTACTTTAACTTAAAACTTAAAATAAAAGATTATTAGGCCGGGCGTGGTGGCTCACGCCTGTAATCCCAGCACTTTGGGAGGCCAAGATGGGTGGATCACGAGGTCAGGAGTTCAAGACCAGCCTGGCCAAGATGGTGAAACCCCATCTCTTTAAAAACAAACAAACAAGATTATTGTGTATTAGTATGCTTTACATCTTAAAAAGTCAGTGTGGTGAGTATTAATATAAGAATTAATGATCTGCTTAATATTATAAGAGAAAAATGGCTAAATAATTTTGTCATAGTTGGTTCAGATGAGCTTTTAAATAGACCTTTGAGGTTGGAATCTCCGTGATAGTTTTATAGTAAGTTGGGATTGTGTTTATTTGTGTTTTTACTTGTAGGTTAATAGTCCTAGGATGGATCTGACTCTTGCTGAACTTCAGGAAATGGCATCTCGCCAGCAGCAACAGATTGAAGCCCAGCAACAACTGCTGGCAACTAAGGTAGTATCTGCTTTTAAAAGACCTAACAGGCCACTCTTGATGTATGTGTAAGGCTATTTACATTTACACCCAGTAAGCCAATTACCTCACAGATCTGAGTTGACATTATCAACCCAAAAGCTACCTGCCATTTGGTGCTTCTCTCTTTAAGTCCTTACTACAGCATTCTATAGAAATCCTTGTATTATCCTAATTGTTCAAGATCTTCCTGACTCCTGATTCTGATCAAGATTAACCATGCTATGTTGGGTATCAGTCAGACAGAAAAGGCGTTAAGAGCCCTTCATCTTTGCTATTAGGAACTCCAGTGGGCCACAGCAAGAGGAATGTTAAAGTTCCAACGTGGCATGGTTAATCTTGATCAGATTAATACTGTCCCCTCCTGCAGCTTGGCACCAATAATGTGCTGCTTGCATTTATTTGGGGACATTCTTTATCCACAAACTAACCCTAGCCCTAGCCTTGAGCAAGGAAAACTTAAGAAGCCACTCCACTACTGTCAGAACTGCTGCTTCTCCTGCCAGCCATAAGCTTCCAATCTGAGCCAAAAGCCAATAGACCTTTCTCTGTAAAGGGCTACATAGTAAATATTTTGGGCTTTGCAAGCTTTGCTGCTTCTGTTGCAACTACTCAACTCTGCTGTTCTAAGCGATCATGGATAATAGGTAAACAGATGGTGTGGCTGTGTCCCAATAACTTTACTTACACAAACAAGATAGCAAGCTGGATTTGGCCTGCAGGCTATAGTTTGCCAGCCCCTGGTCTGAACACCCAGGCTCCACAACTGACCAGTCCTTTAGTGATTGTAAGTTCACTGAAGCTGGGGTAGACAACTAATGGTTTGTCATGGGCAAAGTTACCCAATAGGGCTTTGAAATAATGGCCAGGAATTCTTTAAGGCAGTTCTCAACATGCACTGTGGACTTCATGTCATACTTCCTAGGGTTCCTGTGCATTCATTTCTGTGTGTAATACCAGACTCCAGCTTTTCCAAAGTCATATACGTCATTGCTTCTCAAACTTTAAGATACATACAAATCACCTAGGGATGGTGCTGAAAATGCGTATTCTGATTCAGTAGTATGAACTGGGGTTTGAGCTTCTGTATTTCTCACAAGCTTCCAGGTGATGCTAATGCATATTACATTGAGTAGTAAGGATATATAGTCAAATAAAAAGGTTGGTTGTTGAAGAATAAATCTCTAACCTTTTTAGGCTCAAAGACTAAAAAGTCCTTTTGGGTTTTTTTTTTTTTTTTTTTTTTTTTTTTTTTGAGATGGGTTCTCACTATGTTGCCTAGGCTGGATTTGAACTCCTGGGTTCAAGTGATCCTCCTGCCTTATCCAGGGTTTTTGTTATGATTATTTCCATGCTACTTATATGTTTTAGGCATATTAATCTAAGAAATAGTTTACCTGTGATTATAAATTATGTGGCTCTGTTACTCAGTTTTGGTTACAAATTTTAATGTAATAGAAACAAAATTTCTGCTATAACGAAAGTAGCAGAAATTTTGCTTGGGGAGCGGGAAGAAACAGAATTTCAGATTCCATGATTGCAGCTTTCTTAAAGGTGTTACATATTCAGCTCTTTTCAGTGACCATTTATTGAGTATATACTATGTAAAATACTATTCAAAGAGATTTACATTTCACATTTCGTTTAATCTTCACCATAGTAACATTGGTAGTTACTATTGATCATCCCCATTTTATAAATGAAGAAACATAGACTTGCATACTTGGTGAGGTTATGCAATATATTCAAGGCCTCATAGCTAATAAGTGGCAGAGCTTGGGTTTGAATCTAAATGTACTCCAAATCTTGTGCATTTAAATACTTTCTTATAATGCTTCCCATTTCTACTAATTGCTTTTTAAAATTGTTGCAACAGTTTATGAAAAATAGTTCAAGAATCACTGCATCCTTGCTGCATATGAACCACTTGAGTTAAAAATACTGATTGCTGGCCAGGCATGGTGGCTCACGCCTGTAACCCCAGCCCTTTGGGAGACTGAGGCAGGTGGATCACGAGGTCAGGAGTTCAAGACCAGCCTGGCTAAGATGATGAAACCCCGTCTCTACTAAAAATCCAAAAATTAGCCAGGCATGGTGGTGGGTGCCTGTAATCCCAGCTACTCGAGAGGCTGAGGCAGGAGAATTGCTTGACCTGGGAGGTGGAGATAGCAGTGAGCCAGGATTGTGCCACTGCACTCCAGCCTGGGAGATAGAGCAAGACTCCGTCTCAAACAACAACAACAAAAAACAAACAAAAAACTGATTCCTGGATCTTATCCCCAGAAGATTGTAAGGTGGGCTCAGGAATATCTGTTTTGAACAGACTTCCAATGTGATTATAATGGCAGTGTTTAGGAAGAAGGTGAGATCAGACCAGGGTTACAGTGTACCTCAGTCTCAACATCTAAGTGTTGTGGATAGATTTTTTTTTAGCTTAGTGGTATACCTACCTAAAATGACATACCTAATGATTGCTTTTATCTTTAGGAACAGCGCTTAAAGTTTTTGAAACAACAAGATCAGCGACAACAGCAGCAAGCTGCCGAACAAGAGAAGCTTAAAAGGCTAAAAGAAATAGCTGAGAATCAGGAAGCTAAGCTAAAAAAAGTGAGAGCACTTAAAGGCCACGTGGAACAGAAGAGACTAAGCAATGGGAAACTTGGTGAGTTGTTCCTTGTAGATTTACTTCTTTCTACATTTGTCTTTTTTTTTTTTTTTTTTTTTTGGAGACAGGGTCTTACTATGTTGCCCAGACTGGTCTTGAACCCTAGCCTCAAGTGATCCTCCTACCTCAGCTTCCTGAGTAGCTAGGGTTACAGGTGCAAGCCGCCATGGCTGATCTGTAGATAACTTTAAAGGGAATCTTTTGAAAAAATGTAATTCATTGCAGTTTTGATGCTGCACATTCCTCTGAATTGAATTCAACTGTTGAATGTTTTATACAAGATTTCTAAGATACCTTTGGAAGTGTAGAATTTTTTCCCCTCTAAATATTTTTGACTGAGAATATGATGAAGGCAATGATTTTTATTCATGTAGTAGCTCCAACTATTACAATACCATTTTAATCAGAATGTTAGTGATTTAATAGATCCACATAATCTTATAACATTGAAAGTTCTAAAGAAATTTTTATTGTTTCTAAAATTTGGAGTTTTAATATTTTAATGAAAATTCCAATAAAGACACATTGAGATTGAATCACAGAGATTTAGAGGCGTCTCTGTTGATTTCAATTGCTTCTAAAAGAAGTAGGTTGCTTCTAGGACATTCTGAACAATTTTTCTACTTTTTATTAGAAAGTTTATTATATAGCTGGTTGCCTGGGAAGTAGTGCATTCTTATTTTTCTTTTCAACTGTTGTTGCTGTTCTTTTTCTCATCTAGTGGAAGAAATTGAACAAATGAATAGTTTGTTCCAGCAAAAACAGAGGGAGCTCGTCCTGGCTGTGTCAAAAGTAGAAGAACTGACCAGGCAGCTAGAGATGCTCAAGAATGGCAGGATCGACGGCCACCATGACAGTCAGTCTGCGGTGGCTGAGCTTGATCGCCTCTATAAGGAGCTGCAGGTAGACCGAAGCTGTTTGCTAAATGCTGTGCAGCCTTCTTTCCAGAAACAGAGTTGTTCATCTAAGTGGCAAGAGGTGCTAGATTTCAGTTGCCTTTCCTTAAAGAGGGAGTGGGTTGTGGGGAGAACCTAAACTCCAAAGAATCCAGAGGAAACTATCTAGTACTCCAGATAGGAGATTGGAGACATTCCTCATAACCACAGCTGGTGGTCTTGCACAGGTGTCACTTAATTTTAAACCATGACATGAGAAGTGTGGAGGGGTGGAGGAACCTCATATTTTTAGAAATTATATAATAGTTAACCATGTGATTAACTGTTTGAGACATTTTCTTCCTACTCCTTGGCTACCTTTTTTCCCCTCTCTTTTATTCAGCTAAGAAACAAACTGAATCAAGAGCAGAATGCCAAGCTACAACAACAGAGGGAGTGTTTGAATAAGCGTAATTCAGAAGTGGCAGTCATGGATAAGCGTGTTAATGAGCTGAGGGACCGGCTGTGGAAGAAGAAGGCAGCTCTACAGCAAAAAGAAAATCTACCAGTAAGTGGGCTGTTTTGTAATGGTTGGGGGAGGAGGCAAAAAGATGACCAGCCCAGTGAAGCTATTCATAGGCACCTTCTTCAGAATCATTACTCAGTGTGCCCTCAGAACACAGATGCTGTTTATGGATCCTCAAAAGATAATCTGCTGCTTTTTTTACTTCTTAATGTTATTACCTGTGTAGCTCTGTTTGTCTTTCTAATACTTTTAATAAAGTGTGGGTGAGAGTTCATTGGGGAGTGTTTCTTTTGGGATGTTCTTTGTAGACTCTATGGCTAGATTCTGAAAGTTCTTGTTTTAAAAAATTAAGAAAATGTCATATCTTTTTATAAGTCTGATCGTCTAAGATGATGTTTAACACTGGAGGACCTGTGCTTTTTTCCTAAGGTTTCGTCTGATGGAAATCTGCCCCAGCAAGCCGTGTCAGCCCCAAGCCGTGTGGCTGCGGTAGGCCCCTATATCCAGTCGTCTACTATGCCTCGGATGCCCTCAAGGCCTGAATTGCTGGTGAAGCCAGCCCTGCCGGATGGTTCCTTGGTCATGCAGGCTTCAGAGGGGCCGATGAAAATACAGACACTGCCCAACATGAGATCTGGGGCTGCTTCACAAACTAAAGGTAAAAATGGGTCATTTCCAAGTCCTGTACAGCCTAGTTCTCCTGTCCCCACTATTCTTTCTCCCAAGTTTGAGTTTTTAAAATATCTCTTTGTATTCATTGTTCATGTTTGAATTCTAAAAATCCTTTTGTATTCTTTGCTAGTGTAATGATAAGTTAAAAAAACTTAAAATTGATATCACAGTTGTACAAGGATAATTTTTTTTTAACCCTAAATCATACAGTTCTATTCAGGAAATGAAATAAAATACAATATCTTTGTAAACCTGAAAAGTGTTTTAAAAAGTTCCTTCTTGTTACTAAGGATATTTTGATCTGATACTAATAACTTGAGAACTTTTATTTTTGTGTAAAAACATATGTAAGTGTTAATGGTGTCATTTTTACAGATTGTGAGTTCTGAATCTATTATGTTGATGAGTGATATTAAATATTCATATCTACTTATATGTGAGAATTTGCTTATAAATTTTAGAATAACTTTAAACATATTGGGAGATTAAAAGTGAAAATAGCAGAGGCTCCTTGTGTTAGAATACAAAGTGATCTTTGCATTCTATGTAGTTCTTAGATACATGGAGAGGTGCAAGCCTCAGTTTGGTAATGGGAGGAGAAAGTGTAAGAGAACTGTAGGAAAACTGGGATAAAGCATCTTTTAATGACCTTATTGAGACCCCTGGACGGAAGAAGTAATAGTATTATCTCTAATCATAATCATATGCAAAAAATCGCTGATTTTCAGATTATTTGTTATTTTACCATAATTACTGTGAAGCAATAGTACCATGTAGTCTGGATTTTATTGTGAAAGAGTTATGTTTGCTTTGTTTCTGTAAGGAAAAACGAAAGCAGTGGCTTTTCAAATTTAAGTATTAGTGCAGAAAAAACCTGACTATACTGGTTTGTGAGACTACAGTTGAAGTCCAGGATTAAGAGTCCACATATTTACTTTTTTGTTATACATGTATCAATTAAAATATCATTTATAAAATACATCTTAGACCCTTAGGTCTCCTGAATTGGAAATCACTTTCTGGGTGTGAGGGTGATGCTTTCTAGCACAGTGAAAAAGAATGTGTTTTTGCTGGTCCAAGCAGACTGTCTATTTGCTGGAACTAATTCTAAACTGCTTGAGTAAAGTAGAAGAATCTTAAATTAGAAATATAAAATCTAATACAGTATTTTCTAAGTAAATTTGTTGGGGTGTTACGAGTCTGGAATTTAAAGCTGTTTTTAGAGATTAAAAGTCTTAGCAGTAAAAAGAACCATTAAAAATCTCTTTAGAATGCTGAGTTATTTGTAGCTGCTTTTCTGTATTTTAGGCTCTAAAATCCATCCAGTTGGCCCTGATTGGAGTCCTTCAAATGCAGATCTTTTCCCGAGCCAAGGCTCTGCTTCTGTACCTCAAAGCTCTGGGAATGCTCTGGATCAAGGTGAGATTTATTTGTGCTACTCCTGAATATAAATTTTGGTCATCTAAAAGGTGTTGTGTATTCTTTTTAGATAGTACATTTTTTTTCTTTTTCTTTTCTTTTCTCCTTCCTTCTGTCTGTCCATCCATCCATCCTTCCTTCCTTTTTTCTTTTCTCCTTCCTTCCTTCTTTTTTCTTTTCTGTCTTCCTTCCTTCCGTCCGTCCTGTCGTCCTCCCATCCTCCCATCTTCCCTTCCTTCCTTCCTGGATTTCACTCTGTCACCTAGGCTGGAGTGCAGTGGTGTGTGCTCATGGCTCACTGGTGCAGCCTCCACCTCCTGGACTCAAGTGATCTTCCCACCTCAGCCTCCCTAGTAGCTGGGAATACAGGTGCGTGCCACCATGCCTGGCTCATTTCTGTAATTTTTGTAGAGATGGAGTTTTGCCTTGTTGCCCAGACTGGACTCCTGGGCTCAAGTATCTCCCTGCTTCTACTTTCCAAAGTGCTTGGATTGTAGGCACGAGCCACTGCACCCGGCTGATAGTTCATTTTCTAGTGTATTAACACTAGGGACAATATTTAACAGTATTGATTTCCAGAACACCTTAATTTAGCTGGAGAACTCAGGTACTATCATTATAGCACTTGAGTTTCCTTTTATTAATTTAATTAAAAAAGAGGAACACACTTTGTGGACACAGATTTTCACAGAGATTTAGGAGAGAGAAACTTAAGAGTGAATAAGATATTTTATTCCAAACAGTTTGAATGTCATTGTGATTTTTTTTTGTCTTTAGTTGATGATGGAGAGGTTCCCCTGAGGGAGAAAGAGAAGAAAGTGCGTCCATTCTCAATGTTTGATGCGGTAGACCAGTCCACTGCCCCACCCTCCTTCGGTACTCTGAGGAAGAACCAGAGCAGTGAAGATATCTTGCGGGATGCTCAGGTACCTATGAATATCCTGGTTTTGAAAATTTAATAGTGATTCTATAATGCAGTTTTTAGAAGGGATAAAGTATTATATGAGGGAAAACAGAAGAAACAGGATGTACCTAGGAGATTAGAAAATATATTAGCATTCTGTTATTTTAATTTCTTTTGTGCAAGTCTGTTTGTGCTCTCAGACCAGACGCAGTGGCTGACATACTTGCTTCTGGGTCGTATTTTGTGTGATTCTTTAAAAAGTATAAGTGCATTGAAGAACATTGTATTTGTACTGTTCAAGTATCTTATTTCTTCAAAATTACAAAATGGTGAATCTTCTGTAACTATTACAGTCTTAACCCTTGATAACCAGGTTATGTGTGAGTGTTCCAAGTTAGGTGTGTTTTATGGCAGTTGTCTAAATTGCATGAAATTCAAGTGAACAAGAATGGTTTCCCATTATTGATGCCATCTGTGAATATGAAAGATGACAGTAGAAGTTTTCAAGTGGGCACTGAAATGTATTAAAATTGCCCAGCTGGGAAGTGGAAACAAGGAGGGAATCATAAAGGGGAGAGATTGTATTACATTAATGAAGTCTGTTATTCATTTTGAGTAAATAGAGAGATTTAAAACTAGTGAACAGCCAGGCGTGGTGTCTCACACCTGTAATCCCAGCACTCTGGGAAGCTGAGGTCGGAGGATCATTTGAGACTAGGAGTTCAATACCAGCCTGGGCAACAAAACAAGACCCTGTCTGTACAAAAATAAGATAAATAAGCATATAAAACAAAACAAAAACTAACATTAAAAAAAATAGGGCTAATATTTTTATAGTGAATACTTACATTTGTGAAATTAGGTTATCTAGAACATTCTGTGTGGCTAGTTATATAGTATTTTAACTGACTTCTTTTAATGTGTGTGTTATAGGCTGCAAATAAAAATGTGGCTAAAGTACCACCTCCTGTTCCTACAAAACCAAAACAGATTAATTTACCTTATTTTGGACAACCTAATCAGCCACCTTCAGACATTAAGCCAGATGGAAATTCTCAGCAATTGTCAACAGCTGTTCTGTCCATGGGAACTAAACCAAAACCAGCAGGGCAGCAGCCAAGAGTGCTGCTGTCCCCCAGCATACCTTCAGTTGGTCAAGACCAGACCCTTTCTCCAGGTTCTAAGCAAGAAAGTCCACCAGCTGCTGCTGTCCGACCCTTTACTCCCCAGCCTTCCAAAGACACCTTACTTCCACCCTTCAGAAAACCCCAGACCGTGGCGGCAAGTTCAATATATTCCATGTACACGCAGCAGCAGGCTCCAGGAAAAAACTTCCAGCAGGCTGTGCAGAGCGCATTGACCAAGACTCATACCAGAGGGCCACACTTTTCAAGTGGTAAGGTTCTTCACGTTCGTAGGTGATGTGCTTAAGTTCTGTATCAGAGCTGCCATCTCTTAGCAGACAGCAAAATAATGAATCCCTATTCTGACTGAGGCTAAGGGTTTTGTTTAACTGTGACTTCTGTTCTTTATTGGGTGTTTAAAACAGTGCTTGCTAAATGTCTGCTCCTGCAGTAGTAGGCACTAAAGTTAACAGATCAATAAAGTATGGCCTCAAGTCTGGAGGGGCTTATTGGTGAGTGGAAAACAATGTACATGGGTCATTACAGTGCAGAAAGAAGGTGTGTGTCTTCACTGTAGGTTGACTGGATGTTCTTGTCACATAGAGGACTGGACCCCTGCCCCTGTCTACACACACACACACACACACACACACACACACACACACACCCCTCCCTTTATATATGTGTATGTGTCTATATATATTATTAAAAATATTCTCTACAGCAGTTTTTAAAGTCATTGTAATGAGGACATAGCCACTAACTATATGTAAAAATATAATTAAGGTTAGTTTGTATTAAACATAAACAGTTGGGAAATTTGTTGGGTTCTTTGTAAATTATTAGTTGGTAGGACTAGAATAAAATTGACCATGTTTTAATTGAATGGAAATAGCTTTGTAGTAATGAAATAACCACATAATTGTGACCTAAGATGTCATAATTAAAATAGCAAAGAATGTTTTCTTTTCGTGAGTCTTTGGTGAAAATGGAATAATTTGGGAATTAGATAATTTTAATATAATCAGAATGTTAACAGGGAATAGCTTTGGTAACTATAAGTGGTTCTTAATAATTTTATAAGCCAAATAGGATTTCTCACATTGATTCACTTTTGAAAAGTGCACGTTTAGTTTTAATCTGGACATGAGAGGATTATCTGTTTTCATTGGTTCTAAACGGTTTTCACATATTTTTATTTTAAAGTTGGATGCTACAGTCAGTGATTTCTTAAAATTGGCAACATTTTCTTATTGTTTCATGAGATAATGGTGCATGTTACAATCAGTGGGGGTTTTGATTCTGTAATAAGTTTATTATGCAAAGATGGATTCCTTGCTTTGTCATTTGTTATTTTAAAAAATTAATTATATTTGAAGGGCATTATGTAGTAACAACGATGAGATTAAAAGAGGCTTTAGCTATTGTTAGCTATTTCTGTTTCTTGCCAGTTTTGTTTAATTAATGCTAATCAGGGCTTTTTTTTCTTTTCCAATTAGTATATGGTAAGCCTGTAATTGCTGCTGCCCAGAATCAACAGCAGCACCCAGAGAACATTTATTCCAATAGCCAGGGCAAGCCTGGCAGTCCAGAACCTGAAACAGAGCCTGTTTCTTCAGTTCAGGAGAACCATGAAAATGAAAGAATTCCTCGGCCACTCAGCCCAACCAAATTACTGCCCTTCTTATCTAATCCTTACCGAAACCAGAGTGATGCAGACTTAGAAGCCTTACGAAAGAAACTGTCTAATGCACCAAGGCCACTAAAGAAACGTAGCTCTATTACAGAGCCAGAGGGTCCTAACGGGCCAAATATTCAGAAGCTTTTGTATCAGAGGACCACCATAGCGGCCATGGAGACCATCTCTGTCCCATCATACCCATCCAAGTCCGCTTCTGTGACTGCCAGCTCAGAAAGCCCAGTAGAAATCCAGAATCCATATTTACATGTGGAGCCCGAGAAGGAGGTGGTCTCTCTGGTTCCTGAACCATTGTCCCCAGAGGATGTGGGGAGTGCTAGTACAGAGAACAGTGACATGCCAGCTCCTTCTCAGGGCCTTGATTATGTGCCTGAGGGAGTCCCAGACAACAGCCCAAATCTCCAGAATAATCCGGAAGAACCAAATCCAGAGGCTCCCCATCTGCTTGATGTGTACCTGGAGGAGTACCCTCCATACCCACCCCCACCATACCCATCCCCGGAGCCTGAAGGGCCGGGAGAAGACTCAGTGAGCATGCGCCCGCCTGAAATCACTGGGCAGGTCTCTCTGCCTCCTGTAAGTAATGCGCAATCTCCTGGCCTTTTCTGGAGTCTTTTACTTTGTTATGGTCTTCTTGGTGTTCACATTCTTCTTCTCCAGTTTGTGGTTTTATTTTACAATTCCCTTGATACAGAGTGGATCTTATAAATGTTATCAAAATGTAATTTATTCAGCATAAAGAATATTTTTCTTTTTTAGAGAGAACCCATTTATTTGTGAAAGAAACGGAGTTTTGTTCTTATCCTTATAAACACTGCATTTGCTGTTTCTTCTCTAGCTGATGTCATATAATTAGGGAAGCAACATTCGACCTGGGACTCAGAAGACCTGGGTTTGAAACTTTTGATTACTGGCTTAGCTGTGTGAAATCAGGCAGATGGTGTCACTTCTCTCATTGGTGATGTCAGTCTTTTTCCAAATTTTCTAGTAGTGAAATTTTAAAAAATGAAATGTTAGATGAAACCTCAAACTTAAAACGTGGTAAAATTGGAAGGGTTCTGGATGAAGTGAGGGCAGGGAGGGGTAACTGGGCTGAGGGGCCCCTCGTAAGCCGTTTCCTTCCCTTTAACAAAGTCTGATAATCTCAGGCTAACCTGGTGATCCCTACGATTTCTTTGTACTTTAACATACAAAGTTATTCTAAAACTTTGTATGTTTTGGCTTGAGTGCACCTTCCATACTCCTTCCACATAGTAAGCTTTTGTTTGAAATTTAAGCTTCCATTTTCTTACTTTGATGAGAGAAAATAAAAATCCCAGAATGTCTAAATGAAGTCTGCTTCTTCATAGTTTAATTTGAAAGTCACTTTACTTCAGTAAGCACAGAAAGAAGTAGGATGCTGAACTATGAACTTAAAACCTGGTCAAAAGCAAAATAGCATTAAATTTTTTTTTTTTTTTTTTTTTTTTTTCCAAAAAGATGGGGCTTCACCGTGGTGGCCAGGCTGGTCTTAAACTCCTGACCTCAGGTAATCCACCCACCTTGGCCTCCCAAAGTGCTGGGATTACAGGCTTGAGCCACCTCGCCCGGCCTAAAAAAAAAATTTTTTTAAATGTACCTTGCATGTTTGATCCCTTATATGTTTTAGATATGATAGTATTCAAAGATAATGATTGTCCAGAATTATTTTTAACAATTTACAGTAAATGTTGGCTTAAAAGTTTAATGTACTAAACATTTGAAACTAGAAAAAGAAATTTTTAAATAGAGGTTAACACTTTTTAAACAACTCTCTGCCTCCTTAGTTCTAAGGCTTGCTTCTTTTTGAGTTTTAAACATAGGAAAAGAAGGAAGTTTTATGCCACATTGGCCAAACCCAATCCACATTATAGCCACTTGTTATTTTCTGGCCTTTTTGTTGCTATGTCAAAATAATCCACATTTTCAGGGAGAAAAAAGGAAAACTAGAATTGGTTAAGGTATCTTACTTTCTTTTTAAAATTCTGCTATTCTCTTCTTAGAAAAGTGGCTTCCTTTTTCCTTCTTGTTTTAGGTGAACTAGAAACAACTATGTTGTACGTTCTTTAACAGTAGGATTGGCAAGTGTCATCAGACTGTGCTGCTTATGAGTTGTATTAACCACAGTCAGATAACATTCAAAGAACAGCATTTTAGCCATTGCACATTGTGAAATATATTGTCACTTAATGTTTTTAAAAACTTGGCAATTTTCCAAATCTGAGATAAAATGAAGAAGTTTGTGGAGTACATATGTCATACCTCATAACAGGAAATGTCTCCACTTTGTTGGGTGTGTTTAAGACACCTATTTTATAGGATATTAGATCTAGTCTTTAAAATTTTGCCTTTTTTTAAAAGCCTGATTCATTAAAAGTTTAAACTGGTAGGATTTCTCCTTGGTATATCTAAGAAAGACTAATGATCTGTATTATTTATCCTAATTATATGCTTTCCCCTGAGGAGGCATTATGATGTGAAATGGTTAAGATGACAGACTTCAAAGAAGCCAGCTTACCTGGATTTGAGTCCCAGTTCTGCCATTTACTGGCTATATGCCTTCGTTTCCTTATCTGTAAACTAGAGATCATAGGACTTTTGTGAGGGTTAATGAATAATCATTCAATGTAAGTTAGCTGTTGTAGTTCTGAGCTATGCTGTTGCCCACTTTAAGAGAGTGGAGTTTGCTCTACTATATTAGATAGGCAATCTAAAGACCAGTCTTGGCTAATTCTGATACTTGACAGAAAGGTAGCTTATTTGCCACTTCCGATTATACTCTTAGTTTAGTTCATACAATAAAGTATTACCCAAATGTAATTGCGTTAGATTTTATAAACTTAAGTTCCTCCAACTTTGCTCCATGGTGTTTGTTCACTTTGTGAAAATTTATAATGCTGCATATTAGATTTGTATACTTTTCTGAATAATGTTATACTTGAATAAAATGTGCTAAATCTATGTTGTTAAATTTCCTCTCACTAATTTAGCTGAGAAGTTGTTCCTTCCCATTTGCTGCTGCTGTTCTCATCCTTAGAGGATGAGATTTTCCAGGATCCTAAATTTTCCACCCGTTTTCTTTGCAGGGTAAAAGGACAAACTTGCGTAAAACCGGCTCAGAGCGTATTGCTCATGGAATGAGGGTGAAATTCAACCCCCTTGCTTTACTGCTGGATTCCTCTTTGGAGGGAGAATTTGACCTTGTACAGAGAATTATTTATGAGGTATGATTATAATTGGTAAATTTCCTAAATATGACCTTGTATTTTGTTTTAAAGCTCTAACAAGAAAGCTACTGTAGATAAATTGATTTTTAAATTGTTTTTCTTTTTGGAATTGTGGGGTTGTGTTCAGGAATGCTTGGGCACACCTTAGAATAGGCTATGCTATTTTAAAGGTATAGCTATAGAATTGTCATCATTTGGAAGTTCAGTTTTCACTTGGAGTCCTCTAGAGTACTTTTCTTTCTTTCTTTTTTTTTTTTTTTTTTTGAGACAAGAGTCTCACTCCATCACCAGGCGCCAGGCTGGAGTGCAGTGATGCGACCTTGGCTCACTGCAACCTCTGCCTCCCAGGTTCAAGCAATTCACCTGCCTCAGCCTCCCCAGTAGCTGGGACTACAGGTGCGCACCACCACACCCAGCTAATTTTTTGGTATTTTTAGTAGAGATGGGGTTTCAACATGTTGGCCAGGATGGTCTGGATCTCTTGACCTCATGATCCACCCGCCTCGGCCTCCCAAAGTGCTGGGATTACAGGCGTGTACTTTTCTTTCTTAAGAGAGATCATTACTCCCCTTTAGAAATTGTTCATGTATGGATTTTTACTATACTGTATTAGGTTAGAGATGTGGTCTCTACTTTTCAGAAGCCTACTATTTAAAATATTTTTAGTTGACTCTTTTTTTGCTTTCCATAGCAAATGCAGCTTCTACTTAGAAACTAATTTGTGGTGAGAAGTTGGAAGGATAAATAAACAAAAATGACTAAAAGGATATAGTTTCTGGTACTTCTTTTTTTAAAGAAAACCTTTTTATAGTGACTGCCTACTTAATGTGGTTATTCTGTCTGTCTTATTTCTAGACTTGTTCTTGGTATAGTTTTCTTGGCTCCTATAGGTTTTAATTATGATTTCTAAAAGTGTCACAAGAGTCTATTTCTGTCCTTCTGACCCTAAAGTAGCCAGTTAGTAGTGACAGTTCAGGTGACCAGAAACTAGAGTGATGCTCACCCTTCTTATTGATGTAGGTTGATGACCCAAGCCTGCCCAATGATGAAGGCATCACGGCTCTTCACAATGCTGTGTGTGCAGGTCACACAGAAATCGTTAAGTTCCTGGTACAGTTTGGTGTAAATGTAAATGCTGCTGATAGTGATGGATGGTAAGATTTTCTTTTAAACTCCAGTCAAACTTTAGTTTTGGTAATCAGTTTATAAGCAGTGTCATAGTGCTGTTGGAAGACAAAGAAGTATGTCAGTGTATGTCCTCAAGCTGCTTGTAATCTAGCTGGAGAAATGTATCTATTTTTGAGGAATTAACATGTATTCATGTAACAGTTATCTCATTCCCGTTCTGGAAGTAGGTGGAGTTTTAAAATATTTAGTAGTTAATGATAAAAATAAGTGTCACAAAGTAGTACGCAGTTAATTCGCTTGCTTAAGCAAAGTTGGGAAGTGCTGATTTAAAGTAAGGTGTCCCCAGCCCCTGAAATACTTCAGAGTCTTCAGTATGTCCATTCTATGTCTCCAAGAGGGGATTATAACTTGCAACATATCCCACATATATTTGACCGTGTAATCCATTTTTCATGGAACTAGCATGTATGTAAAACACAGGCAGTACTACAAGGATAGTGGAAATGTTAGTCAACATTAAGTAGTAATAATAAAGGTCCTGATAAGGTCCTGTCACCCCCAAAAACTAACAGAATAGATAGCAAATTTTGTATTTTATTTAAAAAAAAAAAAGAAAGTTTTAAATTATGTGTTACTTTTGTGGAAGAATACAAATAATTGACTTTTTTCTATATAGGATTTTTAAAAGTTATAATCACACTATATTTACTCCAGTATTTTAGTTTCACAACTTGTTTTTCTTACAACATGGAAAATATTACGATATAAAATTCTCATGTATGCCTATATAGATTGCATACACACATACAAACATTTAAATTAGCCTCATATTACTCTACCATGTGACTGTGTACTCGTTTATTGTGATAGTCTTTTATTAGACATTGAGATTGTTTTCCAATTTTGTTTTGTTTTGTTTTAATGTTTGGAGAAGCATTTTGGTTGCAGTTTTTAAACGTTTATATTTATAAAAGTAATAAAAGTTGCAGTTTTTAAACATTTATATTTATAATTATAAAAACAATTTATATTTATAAAAGTGTCCACTGTGGAAAACATGCAAAATAAAAATAAGAGAAAAACAAGCCATCTGTATCCCTACAATGTAGAGGTAAACACCATTAATATTTTAATATATTTTCTTCAAGCTCTTTAAAAAATTTTTTTTGTTTATTTTTATTTTTGTAGAGACAGGGTCTCACTGTGTTGCCCAGGCTGGTCTTGAACTCCTGGACTCAAGTGATCCTCCTGCCTCAGCCTTTCAAAGTGCTGGGTTTATAGATATGAACCACCATACTTGGCCCAAGCTGTTTTTCATATGCTTTTCACAAATGTGGTTAAACTCCTAATATATATGTAATGCTTTAAGCCTATATTTTTAATTTAACATTATAGCATAAACAAAACAAATTCTTACTGTGTCATAATGCCCTTGTTTTCCTAATGTTGGGAATTTATGTTGTATATAATTTTTCAATATTAAAAACCATGCAGTGAAAAAAATCTGTAGTAATATTTGCCAGACTGCTAATAATAGTGTTTTGGCCAGGCATGGTGGTTAATACCTGTAATCCCAGCACTTTGGGATGCTGAAGCAGATCACTTGAGTCCAGGAGTTTGAGATCAACCTGGGCAACATAGAGAGACCCTGTCTTTACAAAAAAATTTAAAAAATTAGGTAGGTGTGCTGGTGTGTGCCTGTAGTCCCAGCTACTCGGGAGGCTGAGGTGGGAGGGTCACTGGAACCTGGAGGCCAAGACTGCAGTGAACCAAGATTGCATCACTGCTGGTGTGTGCCTGTAGTCCCAGCTATGCGGGAGTCTGAGGTGGGAGGATCACTGGAACCTGGAGGCCAAGACTGCAGTGAACCAAGGTTGCATCACTGCTGGTGTGTGCCTGTAGTCCTAGCTATGCGGGAGTCTTAGGTGAGAGGATCACTGGAGCCTGGAGGTCAAGAGGGTGGTGAGCCAGTATTTCATTGCTGCACTCCAGTCTGGGTGACACAGCAAGACCCTCAGAAAAAAAAGTGATCTGGAATGGGGAATTAAAAAAAATTTTTTTTTTTTCCGAGACAGAGTCTTGCTCTGTTGCTCAGGTTGGAGTACAGTGGCACAATCTAGGCTCACTGCAACTTCTGCTCCCTGGGCTGAAGCAGTCCTCCCACCTCAGCCTCCCAGGTAGCTGGGACTACAGGTGTGTGCCACCATACCTGGCTATTTTTTTGTATTTTTAGTAGAGATGGGGTTTTGCTGTGTTGCCCAGGCTGGTCTGAAAATCTTGAAATCAAGTGATCTGCCTTCCTTGGCCTCTCAGAGTGCTGAAATTACAGGTGAGTCACTGTGCATGGCCAAAAAACAACGTTTTTGTTTTGTTTTGAGATAGAGTCTTGTTGTGTCTCCCTGGCGTGCACTGGTGCGATTCTGGCTCACTGCAACCTCTGACTCCTCTTCAGGCGACTCTCATGCCTCAGCCTCCCGAGAAGCTGGGGTTATAGGTGTGCACTACCACGCCGGGTAATGTTTATATTTTTAGTAGAGTCGGGAGTTTCGCCATGTTGGGCAGGCTGGTCTCAAACTCCTGACCTCAGGTGATCTGCCTGCCTTGGGCTCCCAAAGTGCTGGGAGACATTGCACCTGACCTAATTTTTTTTTCTTTTCAAGTCTGTATACCCAAGGAGAATAAAATAAAGAGGAGAGGAAAGAGTAAAGAAACTAAATCTTACGTAATTCAGTGCCTGATTAACATTTTCAAACTCAACTTCTGAGTTTGGGCAGTAGTATTGGCTCTTATATCTTTACTATTAGTCTGGGGTCATTGACAATCTGTTGTAAAACATTTGAGATGCTGGAGAAGGTTCTCTTTAATGGCATTAATAAATTCCTGCTGACCAGTTACCTATAGTAGATTGAAATGTGTGTATTTGGCTGGGTGCGGTGGCTAATGCCTGTAATCCCAGCACTTTGGGAGACCGAGGCAGGTGGATCACCTGAGGTCAGGAGTTAGAGACCAGCGTGGCCAACGTGGTGAAACCTCGTCTCTACTAAAAATACAAAAATTAACTTGGCGTGGTGGTGTGTGCCTGTAATGCCAGCTACTCAGGAGGCTGAGGTAGGAGAATTGCTTGAGCCTGGGAGATGGAGATTGCAGTGAGCCAAGATTGTGCCGTTGCACTCCAGCCTGGGCAACAGAGCAAGACTCTGTCTCAGAAGAAAAAAAAAAAAAGTATATTCTATGGTTACTTTTCTGCTCTTAATTGATTTCACAAATTTTTTCAATTAAAATTTATTTTAACTTGGGATTTAAAAAATATAAAAGTTCATATATGCAACTTAATTCCTTCGAAATTGGTGGTGATAAATAGATGTTTAAAGGCAAACGTTTTGAGTGAAGATGTATAACTTAAGGACTATTTGGTCTTCTACTCTGATAGTAATTAGGCTGGGTGCTCAGGACATAGAACTAAATCCATTTTATATTGTTTTTCTTAAACTATTATACATATTTCATTTCTTCTTATTCACGTCCTTGATTCTTCTCATCGTTTGCCAAGCTCTCAGCCCCATTGTGGTCCGTGACACTCTGAAGTTTTCATTTGTGGCTGTAATTCTTTGATGGGTTCAATCATCTATGTTGAACTGGTTTTTAAAAAACTGTTAAAGAGGTTTTCAGAAGAAAGAGCTTGGTAGATGAGAGACACAAGAACTTTCTTTCCAGAAAGAAATTGAATGACACCCAGCAGGTGTCATTCAATTTAGAAAAACATTTCTAGCCCTTGTATCTTGCTTCGCAGGACTCCATTACATTGTGCTGCCTCATGTAACAATGTCCAAGTGTGTAAGTTTTTGGTGGAGTCGGGAGCTGCTGTGTTTGCCATGACCTACAGTGACATGCAGACTGCTGCAGACAAGTGCGAGGAAATGGAGGAAGGCTACACTCAGTGCTCTCAATTTCTTTATGGTATGTGACAAGTAGAACTAAATGTATTGATTACTGCATTCATTTATCCTGTATCTCCAGGGTATAATTCAGTAAGTATTTTTGTTTGGAAAAAATCTTTTGTGTTATCTGTAGTCCTGGGCCTTGAAAATAGGGCAGCCTTGGTCACAAATAATAATACAGCTTCTGTTTGTATGCTGAGAAACAGCTATTGTCAGGGACTTCTTCAACTACAAAAGACAGTGCTGTGCTGCAGCATCTGACCTAGTGGTGTTAATGGCTTTGACCATGAAAGATCCTCTATTCAGGCTTTAGTACTTATAGATTGATGGTGTATCCTTGCAAATAAGTAAACAGACCGCCCTCCTAATAACATGTCAAGAGAAGTGCAGATCAGTTTAAGAATCCAAATGGTCCAAGTTTTCCTAGAAATCAAACATCGTAAAGTGAAATAAAGGCAACATATGTTTCGGAGCTGTCTTTTTTTTTTTTTTTTTTTTTACTGTTTTTCGTTTTCTTGATTTTGAGTTTATGATTCTGATTGCTAACATCAGATCTGTTCCTAGAGGAAAATGGACTTGAAATTTTAGATGGATATATGTTGGTTGGCATTTTTATTTACAAAGAAATTTGTTTTTTGTTTATAAGGCTTAGAAGTTGAGGTTAACTTTCTTCTTTAGTTGGGCTTGAGAGGAATTAAAGAAGGAGGGAAGACAGAGACAAATGAGGAGGTCCCAGAACTCCACACTGCTCAAGTTCTCAAAAACCCCTTTACCGGTTAATTGGAAGATCCCTAAGGGTAAAGACATACATCTCTGCCCTCTGTGCTGAACACTTTCCCCCCTGTCTCTAGGCCTTTTCTCAGGTTCTAGATGTGAAGGGAGAGGGGTCAGAGAACCACAAATCTCAAGTTCTCTTCTTCATCTCTCTCAGCTGATAGTTTTTATTGTTGCTATTTGTGATTATTGTATTTTTTTAGAGATGAAGTCTCACTGTGTTACCCAGACTGGAGTGCGGTGGCATGATCATAGCTCACTGCAGCCCCAGGCTCAGGTGATCCTTCTGCCTCAGCTTTTAAGTAGCTGGGACCACAGGCACCTGCCACCACCCCTGGCTAATTTTTTATTTTATTATCATTTTTTGAGACGGTCTTGTTCTGTCACCCAGGCTGGAGTGCAGTGGCACAATCACAGCTCATTGCAGCCTTGACTGCCAGGGCTCAGGTGATGCTACCACTTCAGCCTCCAGAGCAACTTGGACTACAGGCATGTGCCACCACACCCAGATAGTTTTTGTATTTTTAGTAGAGATTGGATATTGCCATGTGGTCCAGGCTGGTCTCAAACTCCTGAGCTTAAGCAATCTCCCTGCCTTGGCCTCCCAAAGTGCTGGGATTACAGGTGTGAGCCACCATGCCTGACCTTTTAAATTTGTTTTGGAGGCGGGGCCTCGCTCTGTTGCCCAGGCTAGTCTCAGACTCCTGGCCTCAAAGAATCCTCTTGCCTCAGCCTCCCAGAGCTGAGACTACTGGTGTGAGCCACCACGCCCGGCCTTTGTTTATGGTTTGAACTCTGGACTGTAGAATATTTGACATACTAACATATTTTAAAATGTATTTATATATATATGTAAGTTACATATATATATAAATACATATCTTACATATTTATGTATGTATTTTGTTTTTGAGACAGTCTCACTCTGTTATTCAGGTTGGAGTGCAGTGGTATGATGATAGCTCACAACAACCCTGAACTCCTAGGCTCAAACAATCCTCCCACTTTGGCGTTCCAAAGTTTTGAGGTTACTGGTGTTAATATAATGTGTTGGCCAAGCATGGTGGCTCACGCCTGTATTTCTAGCACTTCGGGAGGCTGAGGGGGGCAGATCTCCTGAAGTCAGAAGTTTGAATCCAGCCTGGCCAATGTGGCGAAACCCCATCTCCTAAAAATACAAAAATTAGCTGGGCATGGTGGTGGGCACCTGTAATCCCAGCTACTCAGGAGGCTGAGGCAGGGGAACCACTTGAACCTTGGAGGTGGAGGTTGCAGTAAGCTGAGAGCATGCCATTGCACTCCAGCCCGGGCAATAAGAGCGAAATTCTGTCTCAAAAAAAAAAAAACCATATATATGTACACACACACATATATACATATATATAATATGTTAATATATATTTTGCCATGTTAAATTTATTGACCATTTTGACCTATATTTAGATATGGAATATGATTTTTTAAAACAGGGGTATTATTTGGTTAGATTCTTAAAATTTATGAAGTATATGGTAGATACCAGGATGTGCTGTTTAAGTGATAATGATAATAGATTACACACAGTGAGTAACTGTGTACCCAACTTAGGAAACAGAACGTAAGTACTCTCTCTGACACCATTTGGACTCACCTCCCTGATATGGCCCCTTCTCATATCTGTAGTGACCACTGCTTTCATGCTTAGCGTTCCTTGTTTTTTAAAAAAAATTACATCATTTGTATATGAATTCTATAATATTTTCAGTTTTGCTTGTTTTTGCCCTTTATATAAAATCATACTGGTGATTCTGTGGTCTGTTTTTCTCATTCAGTATTGTTTTTAAGATTCACTCGTGTTGCCTGTAGCTATAGTTTATTTTCGCTGTACTATTCCATTTGATGACTATAGCACAATTTATCTTTTAATTCTCCTTTCCAAGGACATGTGTGCTGTTTCCCTCCTTCCTTTCATTCCTCTGTAAACATCCCTGTGAACATTTTTGTACTTGTCTTGTCGTGTTTATCTACAAGTAGACTTGCCAGGTCACAGTGATGCACATCTAGCAGAGGGTTCCTTTTACTCCACGTTCTCTGACTCTTGGTGGATTTGGAATGATACCTCATTGTAGCTTTAGTTTGCCTTTCTCAAGTTATCGCTAACATTGAGTATGTTTTAGTCTCCTCAAAAAATGTTTTAAAAAGAAATTTGTAACTCTTAATCTGATAAATAGCAAAGTCATGATAATTTTTCTCCATTCCTAATGATTTATTGGCGGCCAGGTACAGTGGCTCACACCTGTAATCCCAGCACTTTGGGAGGCTGAAGTGGGAGGATCTCCTGAGCCCAGGAGTTCTGGACCAGTCTGGGCAAGACCCTGTCCCTAATTTATTGGAAATTGAGACTTGAGCTGTTATTTTGAGCATACTAAAGTATCCAGAATCTCCCATATGTTTCTCCATTCCCATCTCAGTGCATCTGGCCATTTTAAAAACTTTGTGAAAGTATAGTTGTAAAGTTTGATTGTCTGTGTGAGTCTGTCATGCTTAGCATGTCGTCTTTAAACAAGGAGAGCTGAAAATTTACTTGTCTCTTTAGATTGGCAGAGCCTTCTTTTAGAAAAGAACAATTTCTTGTTTAAATTTTTCCCAGAGTGAGAGAAATATACTGTGTGCTATATCATTAGGTAATATAGGAATGATTTCATAATCAATAGTTTAGTGCTTACATAAGCTGAAAAATCTATTCAAAAGCTAGCAAGTATTTTTCTGGTTTTTAAAAAAATATTATAAAAGTGAAAATAATAATTCTGAATTGCTGAGAACTTTATTACCTTAATTCTTTTCCTTCTCCTCTGCTTTTTTCCCTATTGCCTGCCGATTGATGATTGTTATTTCTTTTTTTTTTTTTATTTTTTGAAAGAAAGGAAAAGAGAGGAAAGAAAGTGAGAGTGAAAGAAAGAAAAAAAAAGAATGTACGAGAGAAAGAAAGAGGAAGAAAAAGAGGGAGAGAGAACAGGATTCTTGTTCTACTGCCCA
>CAUYLG010050038.1:0-13811 GCA_963573385.1 Cacajao melanocephalus | reverse complement strand
TCCATTTTAAAGTTTAACTTCCTTATAGTTTAAGTAAACAACCTTTTCCACCAGTTCTAATCAGTAGTTCACGTCTGTTTCCTGGTCCCCTGCTCCATCCTGACTCATTCTGGTCACCTGCTGTGGTCTCCTGCTCTGGTCACCTGCTTTGACCTAAGTCACCCCGGTCACCTGCTCTGACCTGTCCTGTAACTGCCTTTCCTGCCAAACTACCCACCCCACCACTCCAGCTCGTACCCCTGCTCTTTAAAATAACCAATCGGAATTAACCCTAACCCTAGCCAATAGGGGAACAACACAGCAATAGGGGCTACTTGTGTCAAGAGTAAGAACCCCTTCCCCTCCCTTGTCCAGGTATGTACTCGCCATTGCTTCATCTGTGAGGCACACCCTTCTATAGAAGTAAATTGCCTTGCTGAGAGAACTTATATTTGAGAGCTACTTCTTTTGCGGCACCAAAAATTTTCATATAACAAGTCTTAAGTGAAAAGAGCTTTTACGATTGAGACTAAGTGATTTGGGGATTGGAGAGTAAGCCAATATGGGCAGAGTTGATTGTGAATAAATTAACACCCAAGCAACACATTTCTTCTAATATTTTTTCCATTCAAAGAGTTGTATTCCCAGCTTTATCCTAAGGGCCACTGTGAAAGTAGAGGTAATGACTCATCTGGCAACTTAATTTCCTAGCGGGTCATCACTTCCACAGTCCCCCAAGCCCACCCTCATGTTCGGTGATTTGCTAGAAGGACTCACAGGATTCAGAAGTAAATGTATTCACAGTTACAGTTTCTTGCAGTGAGGGGATACAAAGCAAAACCAGCAAAAGCGAAATCAGGTACAAAGCAAAATCAGCACATGGGGCAAAGTCCGAAGGAAACCAGACAAAAGCCTCTAGGGTCCTCACCCAGCAGAGTGGCATATGATGCACTTAACTCCTCTAGCAACATGTGGCGACCTATGCAAAGTGCCCTACTACAGAAGCTCATTACATTCAGAGCCTACGGTTTTTACTGGGGACGGGTCATAGAAACGCTCTGCCCAGCACACATAAAATTTCAGACCTCCAGAAGGACAGCGGTATTCAGCATAAACCGTATTGTTTGTACCGACAGTCTAAGCACAGTAAACCATCCTTATCAATTACAGAATGGTAGGAAAACTCCTGAAAGCCAAGCTGGCTGTGGGTCAACCTTGCAAGTAAGCCTTTCTAAGGTCTGCTGTCTCAGGGCTGCTATTCAAGCTCTTTTTCATTACAGTCACCCCGAGATCCCTCTCTGCAGCTTCTCCATCACCACCACTGACCTTAGAGTTGTTCTGGATTCTGTTTTGTAAGTTACGGTCTGGGAGACCCTATGAAGGATTGCAGGATTTCTGGTTCTGTTCCATTTTGCCATCTATACATAAGAAGTTCTCAGAAACATATGTGTTGAACAAATGAGCTATGTTAAAAAAAAAATGGGCACTTTAAAAACTTAAAAAAAAAACCTCCAGAATATTAACAAAGGGTGATGTTATTACATGTAATTTTATTTCTATTTGTATATGCTTTCCAAATTTTCTAGAATAAACACATGCTATTTTTATTATTAGAAAATAAAAACAAATGTTAGTTTCCAAAAAATCTGCTAAATGATGCTCCTGTAGATTAGATGCCCAATCTGCAGGCTTGAGCCAAGATCCACTGCATAGCTTTGACCCCCCAGGGATATTTTTAGCCACAGATGTTCTGAGTGAGGCCCACATCACAAAACATTTGCTTCTTAGGACTCAGACTTAGTGTTGCTCCTTTTCATTCACTCTTCATAGCTTAAGCTCATGAAACACAGTGGTCAATGCTTACAACAAATTTGCCAACTTATTAACTAAAATTTAAAAATTAGAAGATTCACTGGTTTTTTTCCTGGTTTCTAGTGGTAAACACTACGAACTATGAGTAGGGCAATCAGCTTTTAACCATCTGTACTGATAGGAAGAACATTTTCTTAATTAAAAAAAAGAGGGTTTACAAAGTGCTTATACATTAAAAAGACATCATTTATTAAAGTCCTTTTAGTAAATGTTTGATAACACTGGGAATCTGACATATATATGTGTATATATATATATAACATACATATAAACACAACATATATATGTTTATATATATGTAAACACAACACACACACATATGAGATGTGAGGGGTGTGTGTGTGGTGCATATGTGTGAAAGAGAGATGCATACTTCTCCAGTTCCCCTGAACCTTTGAATCAGAAGGTATTCCATTAACTCCAACACAAATGCCACCAGTTCTCACTTCCATTTGTCTCACCAAACCTCCAACCCTGGCATATCATGTCCCGTTTTTCTGGGAGTCTCCAGGAGGTGTCTCCATGTGCTGCTCCCAGGCCTGCTGGCTACACCCTGCCCCTCTGATCATCACAGTTCACCCAGATCCTCCTCTAAGCTGTGCAGAAGTGGATACAAGAGAATGACTCACGTCTTCCTGTTGGAATGTATGATGCTGTTTCTGAGTCTGAGTATTTTTTATAAAGCTTGGTGAGAAAATTCTTTCAGGGTTTGCTGACAGCCCTCTATGTCCCCAGGGTATACATGTTTCTAGATAGCTGGACCAGGGGACAGAATCCAGAAACAGCTACCATGCCACAGTCAGACTTACTGCTCCCCTCTGACAAGTAAGGCTTCTTTCTGGGTGAAGTGAATCAGCAGACTCCTGCCCTTAGGTGAGTTCTCACCCAGGAAGCTCCTCAGCCCTCACAGCTTGCTAAACATGCCTGCATACATCTAAATCCCAGCAAAGGGTGTGACTTGACATCTTTCCCAGATGGCTCCACCTCCCCTGGGCACATTGAGTTCACCCAGGCATGTCTCACCAGTTCACAGATGTGCCCAGACAGGCCTGAAACCGTGTGCTGGACCCCAGCGCAGCTTCCTCTACTTCACGACCCTAATCCTATAAGCTCATGTGGTTCACTGGAGGCCCAAGCCACTAGCACATCAAACTTTGAGTGTTCTTTAAATCTATCATAAGAATGTTGAAGCCCCATACTTTTTATAATTTTTAAATTTCTCCAATTTATCAGAATAATTTCTTCTTTAGATTTCAATGTATTTACATCTAAGATTTTAAAACGGAGAAAATGCCATCTCTTTATGCTCTGTCTAGAGTGATAAAAATAATCCGTTTTTATTTATCTTCTTCAGATTATGGGTCATTTTATCACAGGGTTTTGGTGCATAAATATCTGGAACAAAGAAAGAGAAATGAAGCAGTGATTTAAATTGCAGTCACATCCTGCTGAACCATTCAGTAGCCTGTGATGTGGAGTTCAAATGGTGAATTCCTCCACCTGCTGGCATCAGCCTGTCTATGCAGTTCACACACCGACTCCCTAAAAAACATAAAATGAAAATTCTGAGTGGGGAGACACTGAATTTTCATCTTAAGCTGGAAACATATTATGACTCAATGACTGAGACGCTGTCATTCAATAAGTTGGAGAAGGTAATTGAACTTCTAGGAAGATAGATACATGATTGTTATCATTTGGCTTCTAGACAAATAGAAGATGTTCTTTTCTTCCTGTGACCTCAGATAGCAGCAGATATCTGGGCTACTCATTTTTTCTTTAACACAGTCTGCCTTGTACTTTCATGTGAATATGGTGCCTTGGACTCGTTCAAAGGTTCTGGGTAAGGCGGATGGCATGACCTGAATTTTTTGTACCATTAGCAGTGAGCACAGTACCTCGTATACAGTGAGTGCCCATTCAACGATTACATTGCTGATATCCCAAGTTGGCTACTACCCGGTTCTTCTTTCATGGCCCTAGATGAGTCCTACAGTCATGGTTGTAAAAATTGGGTCGGGGTGTAAAACAGCCATTCCCACAGTAAGTATATGAACTTAAAGGCAAGACCGGAAGCAGGAAGATAAAGAGATTGGGGTGGTTCTCAGAAGACAGGATCCTGGGTTTTCTCATTCTACAGTCAATTTGGTTCACTGTAAGTGTCCAGCACAATGCTGGACTCATAGTAGGTGCTTTAAAAAATATTTTCCTAATAAATCAATAAATTAGAAACATTGAAAAACAGAGGTAGGTTATGCTATGCACAACTATGCTCAATGAACTACAATCTACTTAATACAACAAGAAATTCAAAAAGAAAAGCCTTCATTTGTATATGAGATCAGCCTTCAGTATATCATCAGACTCCCAACCTCCATCCTAAGAAATATGAAGTGAAAGGGAAGCTATTTTCTTTCTGTATTTCTATATGTTTTAAGCTAATACATGTTACCCCTCACTATCTAAGCACCTTACTAGTTAGAGTTTTAACGACAGATAAACAGCTCAGGGAAATTAAAGTATTTGGCATTTGAGAACCTGGGGTTTGTGATTCCTTAGGTTTACCCCCACAAGGGAAAAAAAAATCTAAAAATTAGTAATATTTATATAGAGCCTATATGTTTTATATAGTTAATGCCTGCAATTAATCAATCATGTACAAAGGGCAAGTCAAAATGGGGGCTCAACGGAGGGTTTGCATGACAAAGGCCCTGATACAAGGCCACAAGGAGGCCCTGTGCACATTGCATCATGATTGTCTGCTGAAACCCTGTGCTTAGCACACTTTTCACTTCCTTTCCTTCATCAGGATTTGTTCATCTCTCTGCAAAATTGTCCAGAATTTCTCTCCTCATTTGTTCTCATCTAAAGGTGAAAGCTTGGCCGGTCTCGGTGGCTCACGCCTGTAATCCCAGCACTTTGGGAGGCCAAGGCGGGTGGATCACCTAAGGTCAGGAGCTCGAGACCAGCCTGGCCAACGTGGTGAAACCCCGTCTCTACTAAAAATACAAAAATTAGCCGGACGTGATGGCATGTGCCTGTAATCCCAGCTCTTGAACCCGAGAGGCGGAGGTTGCAGTGAACTGAGATCATGCCACTACCCTCCAGCCTGGGCAACAGGAGCAAAACTTCTTCTTAAAATAAGCAAACAAACAAACAAAAAAGGTGAAAGCTTTTTCTGGAACATGTCTCATTGCATTAGTAATAACTCCAGTGGGCTAGGCAAATACAAACAGTGTATAAACTCAGATGTGCAAGAAATGCAGCTTTACATTTTTTATATTAGTTTAACTTTTGTTTTGTTTTTTTGAGGCAGAATCTTGCTCTGTCATAGGCTGGAATGACTGCAGTGGTGCCATCTCAGCTCACTGGAACCTCTGCCTCCCAGGTTCAAGCAATTCTCATGCCTCAGCTTCCCAAATAGCTAGGACTAAAAGTGTGCACCACCACACCTGGCTAATTTTTGTATTTTTAATAGAGATGGGGTTTTACCATGTTGCTCAGGGTGGTCTCAAACTCCTGGCCTCAAGCAATCCATGGCCTCAGCCTCCCAAAGTGCTGGGATTACAGGTGTGAGCCACTGCACCCTGGCCTATATCAGTTTCACTTCTAATGTGAACTCTCATTCCTCCAGGGAAGAAAGTTGATCTCAAATTCAGTCAACCAGTCTATTCAACTGAGGACACCTCAGCAGGGATTCCCTGTGCTAAGGCCCTGGTGGCAGGAGCCGGTGGAGAGGAGGAGCCGGTGGAGGGAAGGAGGAGCCGGTGGAGGGAAGCCTCTAGCTTTGATACCTCTCCCTTGTGTATTCTCTGAATCAGTCTTGAGGGCTGGGGCTTCCGCCAGTAGCTGCCCTGCGGCCTCCCTGGGGATAAGGAGCCTTTGTGAACCCTGTCCAAGCCCTGACTAATGAGACCCTCCAGGCAGTCACTTCCTTGTTGGGCTCTTCTCAGGAAGCAGAGCAACATCCTGGGCATTTCTCAGATACTCAGCCTGCCTGGGATTTCTGCTACCTGATCAAGGAAGCCAGCTCCAAGCTCCTGGCTCCAAGACCAGTAACATCTCTCCTCCCCACACCTCCATGTCATCTTCTCATTACTGCCCCACTCTCCTCAGACCCTTGGCCCTCACTCTTCGTGTGTCTCCTAAGTCTTAACTGGGAATTCAAAACCAGGAAGGTTCATGTCTTCCTCAGTGATTATAAGCACTTCAAGGGCTAGAGTAGCTCCCGGAGGGAGGCAGGGAAAGTAAACTATCAGGAGAAAACCAAAACACTGTTTAATATGTCAAAATATAATCCCAACCCAGAAGTTTACATCTTAATAATGCTTTTAACACTTTCTGGCACCTTTCCACTCATATTTTTTTGGAGCTTAGCCGTCTTATGGAGTGAGAAGGACAGAGAGCTTTGTCCTTACTTTGCAGAAGTTAACATCAAGCCACTAAGTGATTCTCCAATCTCAGCATATTCCACAATAGGCATATAAAGGCTGTCAGTGATGGGAGGGTCAGGAAGAAGACAGGCTGGAAGTATTTCTAGCTTTTCAGGAACTCCCACTGGACTACACCTAAGAATTCAAACTACTGTATGAATGAGCAAATCAAATATGACAGGACCTGAAAATGCCAAGAACATCCGCTTGTTTCAAGACAAGCCAAATATACTCAGGTAAGGAGTAAATGGTCACTGTCACAGCCAATTACAGAGACGGCAATGCAGTCAGGTACAATGTCTGCAGACACTAAGAGAATTCAAAAGTAAAATAAATTCAGGTTCTCAATCACCTTTCTAAATATTTTAAACAGCAGAGCCTGGATAACAACCTTGGCTAACAGATCCGTACATTAAATATGCTGAGTGCAGTGTACTCAAATTCCCTCACTGAGCATAAAGCTCAGGCCATTTTTTATACCACCCATCTCCAGAGTATAACTGACCTATTTGTGGGGCCACTGTGGACCTCTGGCATTTCCTTGGATTGCAGAACTGATTAGAAGAAGGTCAAAAACAAATCAACAGTACAAAACAGGCGGGGTGCAGTGGCTCACACCTGTAATCCTAGCACTTTGGGAGGCCGAGGTGGGTGGATCACCTGAGGTCAGGAGTTTGAGACTAGCCTGGTCAATATAGTGAAACCCCATCTCAACTAAAAATGCAAAAAATTAGCAGAGCATGGTGGCAGGTGCCTGTAATCCCAGCTACTCAGGAGGCTGAGGCAGGAGAATCGCTTGAACCTGGGATGCAGAGGTTGCAGTGAGCCGAGATGGCGCCATTGCACTCCAGCCTGGGCGACAAGAGCAAGACTCTGTCTCTTAAAAAAAAACAAAACAAAACAAAACAGTACAAAACAAACCAAGTGAGTAGGGTAATAGGTTAGCCGAGATATAGTCAGAATTCAGGTTTACTTAACAGATCATGAATCCTGTTTCAAGGGAGGAGAAATAACAGTAAGGGATTTGAAAACCTTCCATCACTTAATGGTGAAGTGACCTTGAGCAAGCTACTCACCTTCTCTAAGCCTCGATTTCCTCATCTGTGAAATGGAAAGAAAAACAGAACTTGTCCCACAGAGCTGCTGAGATTAAATGAGGTAATGCGCATTACAAGCCTTGCCAGAGCCCTTGGAAAACGCTAGCTGCCATTTTGATGAATTTAAAAGTGGTATGCCACTGCAGTAGGCCCTGCTTTGAAACATAGTGGATATTAACCTATATTTGTTTATCTTGTATCTTTCTGTAGTGGTCACTAGAAAGAACTTCACAGACCCCCCAAGGTGCAGGAAGCATAACCGACCCAGGGCTCCAGATAGCCCTACAGAGGCCATGCCTCTTCCCTGTACTACATTCTTGTCAGAAACTCAGGGTAATGATGAACTAATGAACACACTATTTTCTTGATTCACTATCCAGTCAGTGAGCTTACACCCCCGAGTTGAACATTTCTCTAAGCAGAAAAATTATGAATTATAGAATGTTCAAAATATAGAATATGTGGAGGAACCATCCATCTCCATGTTAAAAAGAACATGATGGAACCAGGTGACTTAGGGCGTTCCATAGACCCAGCCCTGCAGAGGCCATGCCTCCCGGGGAATGCTCCCACCAATGACTGAGCAGAGTACCGTGGACTCCTGACAGCGGATGGGCTCCAGAACTGCCTAGAGGCACTGCTGGATCTTCCTGCGACTACAGGGCTATCTGGGATATGCCCTTCTACCCTTCCCTCTCTCTCTCCTTCACTCTAGGTTACACTTGCATCATAGTCTGATGCTCCCTCTGGCTAGCACTCCCTATTTTTCTCTCCCACAAGCATTTACCCCAATAAAAACTCTTACATGTTTAATCCTGCCTTAGCCTCTGCTTCTGTGAAGACCCAAACTAACATACTTTCTCATGTTTTTTGTTTGTTTGTTTGTTTTTCCAACAGTGGGAAACTTACACTTGTCCTACGAGGTCTGGACAGTTTGTTCAGCTATTTACAAATGCCATTTCATTATAGCAGCCATGGGGAGGCAGTGGATGAGAAACAGGAATAATATAGGCCATTGTGGGTAAGGCTGCTAGAAGCATGTGAGCCACTGAAATCTGATACTTTTTCAGGGACCCATAGTTTCTGGTTCTTTCTGGTTAAGAGAGGCTAAAGGAAAGGTTTTTAAAGATATTAATTTTCTTAGTCAAGTAATTTAACCTCTCAAGGCTTCAGTGTCCTGGACTAGTACAGAACAAGCAGATAAAACAAAGTGTATATCAGAATGTCAACCGAAAAAGTATCATTTACCATAAATGGAAGATAATGGTATTCAATTCTAGATAGATGCTAAAACTTCAAGAACGTTTAGAGTCTGGACCTACATTCTATCCAAAATATAGATTAAAAAAATGCTAACATGTTAACACAAAAGACTTTCAGGAAAGACTTTTTAAAATGTGAAAGGGGAATAATTGTCTGGCAATGTAATTTATTGTCCTTTAAGAGTGGGTCTATGGGGCACCCTGCATCACCTGGTTCTATCATGTTCTTTTTAACATGGAGATGGATGGTTCTTCCTCATAGTCTATATTTTGAACATTCTATAGTTCATGATTTTTCTGCTTAGAGAAATGTTCAACTCAGAGGTGCAAGCTCACTGACTGGACAGTGAATCAAGAAAATAGTGTGTTTATTAGTTCATCACTACCCTGAGTTTCCAACAAGAATGTAGTACAGGGAAGTAGCCGAGCTGGGAGCCATCTCTTTGAAACTGTCTTAAGCAAAACTCAGCAACCAAGTGAGCTCGCTTTTGGTGTCTTTCATCTCTTCGTGTGTGCCACCTAATTATTCACTCCCCACTCAAGTGCCCAGAAATTATTATGTATTCTGTTGCTCAGAGAACTTTTTGGGAGGAAGATCTACCCAGACCTGGCATTCCCTCATCCCAGGCTCTACCCTATTTTTCATCCAGCTGTTAAAGATGAGTAACTAATTTCACATCTATGTGTGAATTACTCATAACTGGCTTAATGCTGTGACCATCTTGGGGGCATTCAAAGCTGATAAACACTTTTAAAAATCATGTAATTATCAGAGAACCTTATCTTTCTGCTTTACTTCAAATTTTACCACACAGGCATACTTATTTAGAGACAGAGTTTCACTCTTGTTGTCCAGGCTGGAGTGCAATGGTGTGATCTCAGCTCACCGCAACCTCCACCTTCCGGATTTAAGTGATTCTCCTGCCTCAGCCTCCTGAGTAGCTGTGATTACAGGCACCTGCCGCCATGCCAGGCTAATTTTGTAACTTATTTTTAAAATCAATCATTTTGATGGACTCCACTTTCCACTCTTAATTCGGGGTATTTCGGGCCCCATCCAGATCCAAATCCTCATGCTCATCTCTCCTATAAATACTTTCCTTTGCAGGTCATCGGTATTGCAGGGTTGCATAAGGCCAAGTGCAGTCTCTGCCCCAAAGGCTCAAGTCCAAACTTCAGAATCTGGGAGGACAAAGAGTCAGGAAATTTTGTCAGATCTATGAGATTTGAACTTCCACTTTTATGGTAAGGGTCATATTTGGTCCTAATCAATTAATCCATTACGCCTCCCACCGTGTATGAATTCAAAATAATCAACTTTGGTTTATTATAAAAAGCAAAATGTATTAATATCAGTATACTAAGATTTGTCTAGAAAACTTAATTCTGGCAATGGATTGTTTCTAAAATAATATATTAACACTACTTAATGAAGAAGAAAAAAACTTTGACATCCTAAAATGCCAAGTGCCTTTGCCAAGGTTTAAAGACACATACACGTGCATATTCAAACAAATACCACCCAAACTGGAAGTGCAAATATCAGCCTGTACCGCACAGTAACACAGACTGTGTTGTTTTTCGTAAACAAGGCAATTGGTGCAATGAGTAATCCCCTCATTTTCCACACATATACCTTTCTCTTTCCCCTCCGCCCCCCGCCGCCACACACCCTCCACTTTGGTTAAAAGAAGCCGCCTAAGGTAAAAGCCCCTGCCGCATAATCAGCCCAGCGCTTGACCTCACCTACTCTGATTCTTACTAACCTTCCTCTAAGGATGAGCGACAGGGTGTTATGGGCAGGGCGAATTTGGGTCCAGAGTCAAGAAACCTGAACCCTGGAGTCCTCAAAAAAAAAAAAAAAATGAAAACAACGGAGCCGCCCTGAGGATTCAAGCTGGGGAGGTGCCAAGGCAAGGGAGGTTGGGACAACTGAAGTCAAACGTGCCGTCCTTCCAGATCCCGGCGCTTACGGCGGAAGCCACTCCAGGTGAGAAATCCTAACAGTCATAATGGCATAATAACTACATCTGCAAAACCACAGTCTGCCAACGACGTGCTTCCCTACACAGACGTCTTCCTGTGTCTCCAGACTGTAGAGGGGAGAGGCGGGACAAATGCTGCCTCCGCAGATTTTGGAGATCCGGAAGGGAGCCTCTGAGCCCGGATCCTGGGCTGGCAGGGGTCCCCCCGGCCCTCGAGGCTCGGCTCCCACCCCCGACCCCACCGCGGCGGAAGAGCCCCGGGAGGGGCCGGGCACCTCCTCGGCCCTCGGGCCTGGAGCAGTAGCAGAGACGCTCGGGGAGCGCGGACGGGGCGGCACCGCGCCAAGGGGGCGGGCCCCAAACTTTCGTGCGCCTTGAAAGCGGCAGGCGCGGCGGAGCCGGCTCCACCCTCGCCCGGCAGCCTGGCGCCTCCGGCAGCACGTCCCGCTCTCTGCGCAGCCCACCGCCCCCGCCATGGCGAAGCCCCTGACAGACCAGGAGAAGCGCCGGCAGATCAGCATCCGCGGCATCGTGGGCGTGGAGAACGTGGCCGAGCTGAAGAAGGGCTTCAACCGGCACCTGCACTTCACGCTGGTCAAGGACCGCAACGTGGCCACCCCCCGCGACTACTTCTTCGCGCTGGCACACACGGTGCGCGACCACCTGGTGGGGCGCTGGATTCGCACGCAGCAGCACTACTACGACAAGTGCCCCAAGGTACCCGGGGGCGGGCGGCCGGGCCGGGTGGGGCGAGGTGGGGAACCCCTCAGAGTGGTCCCCTGCACCCCGTCCTTGCCCCGCAGTCCAGAGGAGACGTGTCTAGGCTGTGGGTGGGCAGCCCGGGGGACAGATTCGGCCCGACGGATGCCGCACTCCCGTCTGCGAGATGCCACCCGCCAGCGCCCCACCCAAACCACGGTGCCGTCCGCCCCTGGAAACCACCAGGTGGGCAGAAGCCTGGGCCCCGCTCGCCTGTCCACTTCACAAACTTTTGTGGAGCTTTGACCCTCAGCGTTTAATCAAGAGGTGACGGACGCCTCGTCCTGTGTGCCGGACACCGTTCTCTGCCCTGGACACTCAGCCCTAAGCAAAAGGGACAAAAATCCCGCCTTGCTGGAACTTGGTGTTTAGGGAGGGGAGACAAATACAGAACTAGGAAAAGGTCGTAAGTCTCAGGCCTCTCAGAGTGGCCGCCTAAGTGCGGTGCAGAGGCAGGACAGGGTTCTGCCCCAAGCGTGGAGCTCCGCCCGCAGGTTCTCCTGAGACGGGTGCGGAGCTCCTGGACTTCCGTGAGTCCTGCGCAATGAAGGCCGAGGGCCAGGCAATGCCCTGGACTCCTACTCCCCCGAAGACACGCACTCCCCCTACCCTTAGTCCCTCCACCCCCGAGGCCTGCCCCAGAGCTACTGAGGAAGGCTGGTCCGGGACCACCTCCATCCACGGCGTGAGGGCGGAAGCAGACAGCTCTGTAGGGTCATTTTGAAGCCACAGAGGGCTAGTATCTCAGCCTGACAGTTTGCGAAGAGGGCGAGAGGAGGTTGGGAAGGACTGGGGAGGACGTGGCAGGAAGAGGGATTGTGTGCAGGCTGGAGGGAGGGTGGATGTGAGCCTGTATTGGGAGAGGAACTGGAGAAGCCAGGTGGAGACATAAAAGGTTAACAGATCGGGATACTTCCCGGGGGCAATGGGAAAGATGTATAAACATTTATTAGAACTTTTTAAATATGTAAAGGTGTGAAGAAAAAAAAATGATTTATAACCTCAGTGCCCAAGAAACCTTGAAGGAATTTTTAAGAAGGGAAATACTTGTAAATTTTCATAGTAAGAAATTGCAGCTGTAACAGCTTTCAAATGAAAAGTAACTCTTCTTCACCCCAAAGACTTAGGCCTCTACCAAGGTAGGTAGCAACTGCTAAAATGTATCCTAACAATTTAAATGTACCCTTAGAAAACTCTATGTATACGTATATTTACTGTGCTTGTTGCTTTGTTTGTGGTAGTCTCACTCACTTGCCCAGGCTGGAGTGCAGTGGCCCAATCTTGGCTCACTGCATCCTTCGCCTCCAGGGTTCAAGCAATTCTCCTGCTTCAGCCTCCCAAGTAGCTGGTATTACAGGCCCCCACCACTACACCTGGGTAATTTTGTAGTTTTAGTAGAGAGGAGGTTTCACCATGTTGGCCAGGCTGCTCTCAAACTCCAGGCCTCAAGTGATCCTCCCGCCTTGGCCTCCCAAAGTGCTGGAATTACAGGTGTGAGCCACCGCACCTGGCCACTATCTTTTAAAATTTTATTTGCACAAAGGGAATGCTCCTATGTATACCATACTGCATGTCTCATTAAAAATTATTTTTGACAACTTTAAGCGGAAGGGTGGGACACTGATCATATATTAGAAACACACACTTCTATAGCATTTAGTGTCATAGAGCACCAGAGAGTCTTGTATGTTTTTCCTTAAGTGGCTTATCCTGTACTTTGTGGTTTTCCTGGTTCTCTGGCTAGTTTCTTCACTGGGCTCTCCTTCCCTACATGAGAGCAGGTACAAGCCAGGAATTGTGACAGTGTAGAAACCAGGTATTCTGATAGCAATACACGGGAGATACAACAATGAACATGTTTCATTCCACACGTGTTCATCAAACATCTCCTCCATCACCGTCGTCTGTCTAAACCGATGGTTCCTGCCCTGGGAAAGTAGAGCCGGTAGGTGTGTCCAAGCTCCTTGCCCACCTCCCTTCCTCTCTAATAATTGTGCAGGTGAATCCCAAATATGGATCCCTCGTCTGAATTCCTTTTCAAACTCCATGCCTACATTTCTAAGTGTTGAGTGGACATACCTAGATACCTTCCCATTTCCTCAAACTCAGTATGTTAAAAACTCAGACCATTATTTCTCCCAATCCTGCCCCATCTTCTGCATTTTTTGGGGTGTGTGTGTGTGTGTGTGTGTGTGTGTGTGTGTGTTTTGAGATGGAGTCTTGCTCTGTCGCCCGGGCTGGAGTACAGTGGCGTGATCTGACTCAGTATAACCTCTGCCTCCCGGGTTCAAGCCATTCTCCTGCCTCAGACTCTGAAGTAGCTGGGATTACAGGCGCACACCACCATGCCTAGCTAATTTTTCTATTTTTAGTAGAGATGGGATGTCACCATGTTGGCCAGGCTGGTCTCAAACTTCTGACTTC
>CAUYLG010050037.1:0-54994 GCA_963573385.1 Cacajao melanocephalus | reverse complement strand
TTTTTCCCATTCTGTTGGTTGCCAGTTCACTCTAATGATTGTTTCTTTTGCTGTACAGAAGCTCTGAAGTTTAATTAGATCCCATTTGTCTATTTTGGCTTTTGTTACCAATGCTTTTGGTGTTTTAGTCATGAAATCCTTGCCTATGCCTATGTCCTGAATGGTTTTGCCTAGGTTGCTTCTAAGGTTTTTGTGGTGTTAGGTCTTATGTTTAAGTCTTTAATCCATCTGGAGTTAATTTTTTGTATAAGGTGTCAGGAAGGAGTCCAGTTTCAGCTTTCTGCACATGGCTAGCCAGTTTTCCCAAAACCATTTATTAAACAGGGAATCCTTTCCCCATTGCTTGTTTTGTCAGGTTTGTCAAAGATCAGATGGTTGTGGATGTGTGGCATTACTTCTAAGGCCTGTGTTCTGTTCTGTTGGTCTATATTTCTGTTTTGGTACCAGGTACCATGCTGTTTTGATTACTGTAGCCTTATAGCATAGTTTGAAGTCAGGTAGCATGATGCCTCCAGCTTTGTTCTTTTTCCTTAGGATTGTCTTGGCTATGCAGGATTTTCTTTTTTTTTTTGGGTTCCATATGAAGTTTAAGGTGTTTTTTTCCAATTCTGTGAAGAAAGTAAATGGTAGCTTGATGGGGACAGCATTGAATCTATAAATTACTCTAGGCAGTATGGCTATTTTCACAGTATTGATTCTTCTGAACCATGAGCATGGAATGTTTTTCTGTCTTTTTGTGTCCTCTCTTATTTCTTTGAGCAGTGGTTTTTAGTTCTCCTTGAAGAGGTCGTTCACATCCCTTGTTAGTTGTATTCCTAGGTATTTTATTCTCTTTGTAGGAATTGTGAATGGGAGTTCACTCATGATTTCGCTCTCTGTTTGTCTGTTATTGGTGTATAGGAATGCCTGTGATTCTTGCATATTGATTTCGTATCCTGAGAATTTGCTGAAGTTGCTCATAATCTTAAGGAGATTTTGGGCTGAGACAATGGGGTCTTCCAAATATACAATCATGTCATCTGCAAATAGAGACAATTTCACTTTGATCTTCAACAAGGGTGCCAAGCATCACAATGAGAGAAGAATAGTCTATTCAACAAATGGTGCTGGGAAAACCTGGACATCCACATGCAAAAGAATAAAATTGGACCATTATTTCACACTATATACAAAAATAAACTCAAAATGGATTAAATATTTAAATGTAAAATATAATACCACATAAAACTACTAGAAAAAAACCTAGGGTGAAAGCTTTATGACATTGGTTTGGGCAATGATCTTTTTGATATGACCCCAAAAGCACAGGCAATAAAAGCCAAAAAAAAAAAAAAAAAGGCAAACAACATTATATTAAAATAAAAAGTTTCTGCACTCAAAGGAAACAATTAACAAGCAACAATGCAACCTACAGGAAGGAAGAAAATATTTACAAACATATATCTCAGAAGGCGTTAATATCTCAAATATGCAAAGAACTCGGCACTGCCATCAGGGTGAACATGCACAAAGGGTACACACAGTCCTGTGACCATCAGCACCCTGGCCCCATGCTAACATCATCACCAGTGTGAATATACACACAGTCACTAGCAAGAACCTCTGATCCCTTGTGCCATACTGGCACCACTGCTGCTGTGAACACCCACATGGAGGCCAGCACCCCCATACCTGCTAGTGCCCTGCTTCAGCTGATGAGCATGCCCATTGCTGCACTGCTACTGCCACTGCCACTGGCTCATGTGAGTGAGAATGGATGCCATTGTCACTGCCCTATGAAGTGCTTTGGCTGACACCACCAATTGGGGTGCTATGATCAGCAGTCCAGGAGCACCTCGGCCCCTCCAGCACAGTAGATTCCTAACCTTGAGGACCCAGAGATCAAAGCTGGGGCCTGATGATACCATTCCCTCAAGTTAGAACATGCAGTTTAGGAGTCCTGAGCTGAACTTTGATACCCTAAAATCTTTCAGTAATAAAGCTAATCAACTGAACCTATTTTATATACCAACCAAACACTCAACATTATCCAATGGGATAAAAGAAAACAAAAAAAAAATCCACAAGAGCAACTTCAAAGATTGTAGGAATTGAGCCCACAAAGATGAGAAAGAACCAGTGCAAAAACTCTGACAACTCAAAAAACTAGAATGACATCTTTTCTTCAAATGATCACACTAGTCCTCCAGCAAGGGTTTTTAACTCTGCTGAGATGGTTGAAATTATAAGAATAGAATTCAGAATATGAATAGAAAGGAAGATCATCAAAATTCATGAGTACAATGAAACCCAATCCAAAAAGCTGTATTAGTCTGTTCTCACACTGCTAATAAAGACATACCTGAGACTGGGTAATTTGTAAAGAAAAAGAAGTTTAGTGGACTCACAGTTCCACATGGCTGGTAAGGCCTCACAATCATGGCAGAAGGTGAAGGAGGACCAAAGGCACATCATGTCTTACATGGTGGAAGACAAGAGAGTGTGTACAGGGGAACTGCCCTTTATTAAACCATCAGAACTCATGAGACTTATTCAGTATGATGAGAACAGCATGGGAAAAACCCATCCCCATGATTCAATTACCTCCCACTGCATCCCTCCCATGACACGTGCAGATTAGGGAGCTACAATTAAAGATGAGATTTTGGTGGGGAAACAGCCAAACCATATCAGAAGCTAAGAATCACGATAAAACAATACAGGAGCTAACAGACAAAACAGTGAGTAAAGAAAAGAATGTAACCAACCTGAAAAAGCTGTAGAACACACTACAAAAATTTCCAAATGAAATCACAGGTATTAACAGCAGCATAGATCATCTGAGGATAGAATCTCGAGCTTGAAGACTGGCATTCTGAAATAAGGCATCAGATCATACAAAAATAAACAAAAAAGAATGAAAAGGAACAAACAACTAGAAGGAATATGGGAATATGTAAAGAAACTGAATCTATGACTCATCGGTGTCCATGAAAGAGATGCAGAGAATGGAAGCAACTCAGAAAATATATTTCAGGATATCATCCATGAGAACTTCCCCAACCTACTAGAGAGGCCAACATTTAAATTCAGGAAATGAAGAGAAACAAATTACTTCACAAGAATATCATACCAAAGACACATAATCATAAGATTTTCCAAGGTTGAAATGAAATAAAAAATGTTAAAGGCAGTTAGAAAGAAAATACAGATCATTGCAAAGAAAAGCTCGACAGACTAACAGTGGATCTCTCAACAGAAACCCTATAAGCCAGAAGAGATTGAGGGCCTATATTCAACACTCTTAAACAAAAGAAATTCTGATCAAGAATTTCAGACACAGTTAAACTAAGTTTCATAAGCAAAGGATCAATAAGATCCTTTTCAGACAAGCAAATGCTGAGTGAATTCATTACAACCAGACCTGACTTACAAGAGGTCCTGAGAGAATCACTAAATATGGAAAGAAAAGACCATTACCAGCCACCACCAAAAACACATTAAGTAAACAGACTAGTGACATTATAAAGCAACCACACAAACAAGTCAGCATAATAAACAACTAATGACATGATGACAGGATCAAATCCACACACATCAATACTAACCTAGAACACAGATGGGCTAAATGTCTCAATTAAAAGACACAGAGTGGCAAGCTGGATAAAAAAGCAAAATCCAATGCTCAATGGTATGCTGTCTTCAGGAGACCCATCTCATATACAGTGACACCCACAGACTCAAAGGAATGAAGAAAACTCTACCAAGCAAGTGGAAAACAAGAAGAAAACAGAAGTTGCAATCCTAATTTCAGACAAAACAGACTTTAAGCCAACAAAGATTAAACACACACACACACACACACACACACAAAGAAGGGCATTACATAAGGGTAAGGGGCTCAGTTCAACAAGAAGACCTAACTATCCTAAATATATATGCATGGAACACAGGAGCATCCAGATTCATAAAGCAAGTTCTTTGAGACCTTGAAAGAGACTTAGATTCCCACACATAATAGTGGGAGTCATCAACACCCAACTGTCAGTACTAGATAGATCATCTAAGTAGAAAACTTACAAAGATATTCAGGACCTGAACTCGACACAGGACCAAATGAATCCAATACGCATCTATAGAACTATCCATCTAAAAGTAAAATAATATATATTCTTTTCATCTGCACATGGTGCATACTCTAAAATTGGTCACATAATCAGACATAAAACAATTCTCCGCAAATTCAAAAAAACAAAAATATCATCAACACACTTGGACTACAACACAATAAAAATAGAATTCAATATGAAGAAAATTGCTGAAAACCACACATTTACATGGAAATTAAACAACCACCTTCCGAGTGACTTTTAGACAAATAATGAAATTAAGGCAGAAATCAAAAAGTTCTTTGAAACTAATGAGAATAAAGACATAATAGGCCAGAATCTCTGGAACACAGTTAAGGCATAGTTAGGAAATTTATAGCCCTAAATGTCTACATCAAAAAGCTAGGAAGATGTCAAATTAACAAACTAATACCACATCCAAAAGAACTAGAGAATCAAGAGCAAGCCAACCCCAAAGCTAGCAGAGGATAAGAATTAATTAAAATGAAGGCTGAACTGAAGGAGATTGAGACACAAAAAGCTATTCAAAAGAGCACAGAAGACAGAAGCTTGTTTTTTGAAAAAGTTAATAAAATAGACCACTAGCTAGACTAATAAGAAAGAGAGAAGATCCAAAAAATAATAGTAATAAAAAAGAGAAGTCCCAAAGAAACACAAATAACCATCAGAGACTATTATGAACAACTCTATGCACACAAACTAGAAAATCTAGAAGATATGGATAAATTCTTCGACACATATACCCTCCTAAGACTGAACCAGGAAGAAACTGAATCTCTGAACAGACCAATAATGAGCTCCAAAACTGAGTCAATAACAAATAACCTATCAAGTGAAAAAAGGCCTGGCCAAGGTGGATTCACAGCCAAATTCTACCAGGTGTACAAAGACGAGCTGGTATCATTACTACTGAAACTATTCTAAAAAATTGAAAAGGAAAAATTCTTCCCTAATCAATTCTGAGACCAGCATTATCTTGATACCAACACCAGGCAGACAGACAACAACAAAAGAAAATGTCAGGCTGATATCTTTGATGAACACTGATGCAAAATTTCTCATCAAAGCACTAGAAAACTGAATTCAGCAATACATCAAAAAGCTAATCCACCATGACGAAGTAGGCTTTGTTCCTGGGATGCAAGTTTGATTCCACATATGCAAACCAATAAATGTGATTCAACACATAAACAGACTGAAGACAAAAAAACACATAATTATCTCAATAGATGCAGAAAAGGCTTCCGATAAAATTCAATATTTTTTCACGTTAAAAACTCTAAAAAAAACTAGGTGTTGAAGAAATATACCTCAAAATAATAAGAGTCATCTATGACAAACCCACAACCAACACTGTACTGAATGGTCAAAAGCTGAAAGCATTCCCCTTGAAAACCAGAACAAGACAAGAATAATCCCTCTCACTACTCCCATTCAGCATAGTATTGAAATTCCTGGCCAGAGCAATCAGGCAAGAGAAAGAAATAAAAGGCATCCGAATAGAAAGACAGAAAGTCGAACTATCCCTGTTGGCAGACAACATGATTCCATATCTAGAAAACCCCATAGTCTCAGCCCAAATGTTCCTTAATCTGATAAACAACTTCAGCAAAATTGCTCAATACAAGATCAACATACAAAATTCACTAGTATTCCTGTATACCAATAACAACCAAGCTGAGAGCCAAATAAGGAACACATCCAATTGACAGTTGTCACAAAAAGAATAAAATACCTAGGAATACAGCTAACCAGGAAGGAGAAAGATGTCTACAAAGAAAATTTAAAAACACTGCTAAAACAAGTCAGAAATGACACAAACAAATGGAAATAAAATTCCATGTTCAAGGATAAGAAGAATCAACATTGTTAAAATGGACACTGCCCCAAGCAATTGACAGATTCAGTGATACTCCTATCAAACTACCAATGACATTTTTCACAGAATTAGGGAAAAAAAAACTATTCTAAAATTTATATGGAAACAAAAAAGAGCCCAAATAGCCAAAGCAGTACTAAGCAAAAAGAACAAGCTGAAAGCATTATACTACTTGACTTTGAACTATACTACAAGGCTACAGTAACCAAAACAGCATGGTACTGGTACAAAAATAGACATGTAGACCAATGGAATGGGTTACAGAACCTGTAAATAAAGCCAAATACCTACAATAATCTGATCTTTGACAAGGTTGACAAATACAATCAATGGGGAAAGGACTCCCGATTCAATAAATGGTGCTGGGATAACTGGGTAGCCATATGCAGAAGATTGAAACTAGACCCCTTCCTTATACCATATACAAAACTCAACTCAAGATAGATTAAAGACTTAAATGTAAAACCCCAAATTATAAAAACCCTGGCAGACAACATAGGCAATATCATTCTGGACATAGGAACTTCAAAGATTTCATGACAAAGACACAAAAAACAATTGTAACAAAAGTAAAAACTGACAAATGAGATGTGATTAAACTTATGAGCTTCTGCACAGCAAAAGATACCAACAAAGTGAACAGACATATATAGAATGGGAGAAAATATTTGCAAACTATGTGTCTGAGAAAGGTCTAATATCCAGCACCTATAAGGAACTTAAACAAATTTACCAAATAAAACCAAATATAAAATAGCAGACAGTAGAGCTGCAGCAGATCCTGTAAACTTTTTCTAATTATACAAATAAGAAAAGATATCTGGAAAATGGAATTCTATGTCTAAAATCAACCCTGTACTCGATAGTAGATTGGTTTGCTTTATCGGCTTTTTTAGGAAGAGCAAAACGCTCCATTTATTTCCTTGCATATAATTGAGTAGAATAACAAATAAAAATTGAGTTCTTAGAGGCAGGGTTCTCAAGTCTTATGCCTCATAATGCTACTTTAACAAAAGTATAAATCTCCATGGTAAGTCATTACTCTTCCAAATTATCCTATGAGATATTTTCCCTGAATTTTAAAAGGTACAGGTCAAAGTGCTTAGCTGTAGTACAATATGATAAGATTTTAAATTATGATTAAAATTCTCATTTCCCCACAATAAATATTTTAAAGTACTATATGTTTTTAAAATTGTATACTTTTACAATATTGCACATTTGGCCCCTAGTGGTATGGTTTCAAATTGTCTAGAATTGGGGGTAATGTTGCCAAATAGAGCTGTTTCTAATTCTCCCTCACTTTGTAATAAATACTTCAGTAGCACTAAGTATGTGATAGGTGAAAGAAAACCAGTATGCCTCATCACAAACACTGTATATTTGCTATTGAGGAGAGAAATGCTGGGTGGGTTAGCACCCCTGTAAATATTTAAAAATTCAAAATTTATCACTTTAAATAGTAGTTCAAATCAGACAAATTATGAAACCATTTCAGATATTCTATAATGTTAGCCAAAAACATAATTTTTCTTCAACATGAAAAATATCATCATACTGTCCTGCCCAAATACTTGTGGGTCACATTTCTCTCATATATTTTAAACTATAGATTTGCTTGTTTTTGTTTTCTCTCTTCTTCTACTGTCAGAAACTTCATCTTCAAAGTGCACTTTTCTTCTTATTCTTCTAGCAAATCTATGATTCTAACATCTTAAGCATATAAACTTCTGATGTTAACAAAAAATTTTCTCTGGTACAATTAATCTTAGTAATATGGTGATGATATTTCAATAGAAGCCATCTAACAATTTAAAGTATTATTGCCAAGAGCAGAAAATTGGCACATTAATTTGCAACATACAATAAATACCCTTCTCAGCTTCATTTTCTTAGTAGATGCTTTTGGGGGGCAATACTTTAAAAACCCAATGCAATGCAGCAGAACTATCCAAAGTTCTCATGAAACAAAAGTTACCAGAAGGAGTGCATGAGTGAGGTAAGAGATGGTACAGCACACCAGGCCCTCAGGAGCTGAGTGAGGGCTCAGCAAGGCTGCCAGGCCAGTTTGCTTCCCTGGTAGGCAGAAGGGCCTTCCAGCATTGATATAAAAATGGGAAGACAAAAATGAGGGAGAGAACAGGGGAGAGGTTGTATTATTAACACACTGGGAAAAGAACTGAGAAGGAAAATGGCCAAACAAATGTTACATGTCAGTCAGACTAATTCTTAGCAACGAGAACTTCTTAATCCTCTGCTTCAGACTGTAACATCTATAGCTAAATAGTTAGCGATTTAAAATTTATTCTAATACTGGAAACAAGAAAACATAAAGCATCACTGAAACTAATGACCTGAATTTGTGACCCTTGAAATAAAAATAAAACTAGGTTGAAGTGTTGATTCTTTTACTATTAAGACAGAGTAAAGAAACATGTAAATAATACCTGGATATCAAGCCTCATATTGAATATAATCTTTATATTGGTTGGAAATTATATTAGTCATTATTGGTAGAGAATATTAACTGAATGTTTTAAAAGTGTTGTGGTAATTATTATTGACATGTATAGAGAAAATTTCCCACATATAGATTTTACCTGCTTTTAAAAGATAGTCTTTGATTCAATTGGTAAGTTATCTATAAATTTTGCAATGTGACTAAAAGATCCATGGCATTATTTCACCTCTGTTACAAAATACCTAAAATGCAGCACAGTAATATTGCCAGTAGAAAATCATTAATGATAAATGATTATATCATGAATTTTCTTGCAAGTTCAAGATGATGTTGAATTGCATGAATCACTAATAATTCAGATTAGTCCACTTGGTTATCTGAATCCACAAGGCTTCTCCAACAGCAGCAAGCTATGGTTTTACACCTCTAATAAAATTCATAGAAAAAACTGAGTAAGCTATTTATCTTTTATATTTCAGTCAGTATCTAGTGCCAATAGCCATGATCACAGTTCTTTTTAGTCCTATTTCTAAAAATTGCTATATTTTGTTGCTTTGTCATGTTTTTCAACTTAATTTCTGGCATCTTGGGTCTGTAAATAAGCTTTGATAGAAAAGCCACACCATTATTATTTTGTCCATTTGAAATGATTAAAGGGTGTCACTGCCTCAGTTGGAATTTTATTCTAAGACATCTTAATCCATTCCAAATTTCTAAACAATTTGAAAAGCTATATACCTTAATTTGATTGTGGCCACTAGCCTGAGATTCAATCAGCTCTTGTGACTCAAATTCTTCTCAGTTTTACATTTTATCAGTTGGAGTTGAGAAAAAACTTTCCTCTTTGATCCTGAAAGACCTTGAATTCATGTACTCTATTTCCATTCATCCCATTTGTAAGTTGATTCTTTCCTGACCTTATCTTATATAATTCCCTATTAAGTACAGCCAACACCAACCAACACTACTAAAGTTATTTTAACCACTCTTCTGAGAAATACAGGTTTATTAGGCATATTATCTTATTTTCACATCTTTATCAAAAATAATTTTACAAAATATTTTGCTACTGAATAACACTGATTATGATTCAGCTTTCAAAGTAGTCTTTCATTGCCTCCCACCAGAAAGCTAAGCCTATGTCACAAATTTTGACATATCTCTTTGAATATCAATTTTTGTATCTTTAAGAATAGGCTAGGATACACAATAGTAACAAACAAAAATCTCATGGCTTATCGCATAAAGGTATATTTCACGTCCAAAGTGAGTCTGCAATGGCTGTGTTCATCAGTCTCCCAAGGACTTGGAATGATAGAAATTTAATATTAACATACACTTTTAAAATTCTTGCAAAAAGGAGAAAGTAACATGGCAAACCATGTATAGGTTTTTAGGTTTTTTTTTTTACAAGGAATTGACACAAATCACTTGGCTAGAGCAAGTAGATAATCATGCCTAATTTCAAAGGAGACAGATAAGTGCAATCTTACCATGTATATAGGGGGAAAGCTAGAAATATCTGATGACCTACAATAATGGCAATTGAAAATAGAATTACATAATTATTTCCTTATTTTGCTTATTACCATAATTTTGCTAATGTAATATTTACAAATAATATGAATATAAAAAAGGTGAAATGGCAAAAACAATACTGGATTTCTTAAAAACAGCATGCACACCCAGTGTAAGATTCTCAAGTTATTAACTCAAGTTGTCAGACCAAATCACAACTTGAAAACAATGAACAAAAAACGTAATCTCAAGGTCTTCTAAAACTATTAATATGTCCCTATAGTCCTGTCTAAAACATAATGAAAGTCATTGAAATGGAAGAATAAAATATATCAAATAATTTTCTTAATAAAGATGAGGTAGGATTATTTCTATATAATTCTTTCAAATACTTATCATTTAGAAAACCTGCAGATAATATATTACTATTTACACAGCATTCAATCAGTAACTTAATTACAAATATATAGCCATATTCTTTACTATTTATAAATAAACTACTGTACAGGGTAGTAATTGCTAGTATATATCTCTTATCTATTTCTGTTAAGATTATAATTCACACATAAAGCAAAGTGTTCAACCAACTAATCTCAAATTTTTGAGGGCTCCTCACTGTGTCATCTTTATAGCTGTTAGTGGCAATAAATATTTTACTTACTTGAACTATTAGACTTAAAAACAATGGGACATATCATGGCTACATGCAGTAAACAAATACTTAAAGTTCCTTCATAAAATCTTGCAATTTGACATAACCACATCTTATAAAACCTGTTTGAAAAATTTCTTCAAATTTTATAGAATTATAATAAAGTAGCAGAATCTTTATATATTGAATTTAAAAGATGATGGTTAAAAATGTTTTTTAAGCAAAGGAAAGTTTTCAAAGGATAGTGTTTAATTTTTCTCAAAAGTAACAAAGACAATTCTCAAGAAGGCCAACTAGATGCAACCAGGAGGAACATCTGTCCCCAAGGGTCCAGGACATTAGGAAGACTGGCACACTCTGAGCACTGTCAGTGGACACAGGGAAGACAGACAAGCTGGGCTGAATGGAGAGGAAGCTGGGAACCCTGCATGGGATTGCCATGTACTGGGACTCGCTCCTGGCCTTCAACAACTCCTGGGGAAGCAGTGAGTTGAGCAGGCAAGGAGCAGCCCACTCTTGCAGGTACCTCTGGAATCATGGCAGCAGGTACCTCTGGAATCCTGTGACCCACCTCCGACATGGACATCTGAGCTGGCAGGAAGAGCTGCTTAGAGAGATGGTAGGGGCAAAATTCCAGCCAGTGCAGAGCCCAGAGGGTTTGGTATGAAAGTGTCTGTAGTGAAGCCCAGCAAGGGATGTCCATCCCCCTAGGCTCACTTGCTCTCCTAGGTGACTGTATGCTTAGGAACCTGAACAGTGGACCTGAACAGTGAAGGGCAATCTTGTCCATGAGATACAGCCAGTCTGACCTGAGTGTCCCACTGTCTACTGGTCTCTCCCAGGATCCCAGCCTGGATGTACATGCTTGCAGTGCAGCCTTGAATGCTCAGCTGAGGTGACTCCCAGGTGCCTGTATCATAACTCCTGCACTGGTGAAACATGTCTGAGCATCAGAGAGCTCCAACGGAGCAGCACCCACTAACATGCACAAAATCACCTGCTCCCTCCCACCACCACGGCCTCTGCCATGCTACTTTGCCTGTATGCACTTGTCCATGGCTGCCCACCATATCGCTTTGCCAGTCAGTGTGTGCAGGAAGACTTCACCTCCCTTTCCCTGCCATTGTGCATGTGCATGTGCACCCCATCATGACACTGCTGCCAGCATTAGCACACCCCATACACCCTGCCCAACATGACGGAGCGCAAGGAGACTAGTAGCTCCAACCCCCTACTCTGTGCTGTTACTGCCACTGGTGTATTTATATGCACATGGAGACCACCAGCATCACACCCCCTAGTACCTCATCCCCATGTTGACACAATCTCCAGTGCAAACCTATGCACAGAGACCAGCAGCCTCACCCCCAATCCTGCACAGCTGCTACTGCCCACATGAATGAGTGAATGGAGAGTGCCAGCTCCAGGCCTGCCAATACCCCCACCCCTGCCATGCACATCACCAGCACAAATATGTGTATGGATGCTGGCAGGCTCCCACCACCCAGTGAAACACTTTGCCTGGCACCACTCATTGAGTGTTGCAACCAGAGGTCTGGGAACACCTCAGCACCTCCAGCATAGGAGATTCCTAAAATTCAGGGACCAGAGAACAAAGCAAGGGGTCTGATATTAGTCTCTCAGAGTCAGGGCACACAGTGCAGAAGTCCTGAGATGAACCTTGGCTCCCTAAAATCTTCCATAAATGAAGCCAGTTGACTAAACCCACCTTATAGCATAATCAAACCCCCAAGGAGACTAAAGAGGATAAAGGAAAACTGTGGCAACTCAAAAAGCCAGAGTGTCTTCTTACCTCCAAATAAAAGCACTCATTCCTCAGCAACGGTTCTTAACAAGGCTGAAATGGCTGAAACGACAAAAATAAAATTTAGAACATGGATAGGAATGAAGATTATTGACATTCGGGAGAAAGTCAAAACCCAATTCAAGAAATATAAAGATTATTATAAAACGATACAGGAGCTGATAGATGAAATGTCCATTATAGAAGGAATGAAACTGATTTGATAAAGCTGAAAAACAGAATTTCACAATGTATTCACAAGTATTAACAGCAGAATAGGCTAAGCTGAGGAAAGAATCTCAGAGCATGAAAACCTGCTCTACAAAACAACTCAATAAGACAAAAAATTTTTAAAAAGTAGTTGAACAGGCAACCTACAGAGTAAGAGAAAATTTTTAAAATCTCTTCATCTGACAAAGGGCTACTATCCAGAATCTATGAGGAAGTTAAACAAATTTACAAGATAAAAACAAACAACCTCATCAAAAAGTGGCCAAAGGATATGAACAGATAATTCTCAAAAGAAGACATTTATGCAGCCAACAAACATATCAAAAAAAAGCTCATCATCATTGGTCATTAGAAAAATGTAAATCAAAACCATAATAAGTTATCATCTCACACCAGTTAGAATGGTGAGCATTAAAAAGTCTGGAAACAACAGATGCTGGCAAGATATGGAGAAATAGGAACACTTTTATATTGTTGGTGGGAGTGTAAATTAATTCAACCATTGTCAAAGACAGTGTATTCCTCAAGGATCTAGAACCAGAAATACTATTTGACCTGGAAATCCTATTACTGGGTAAATACCTAAAGGATTATAAATCATTCTACTATAAAGACACAGTATGTTTATTGCAGCACTACTTACAATAGCAAAGACTTGGCACCAACCCAAATGCCCACCAATGATAGTCTGGACAAAGAAAATGTGGCACATATATACCATGTAATACTATGCAGCCATAAAAAAGAATTAGTTCATGTCATTTGCAGGAACATCGATTAAGCTGGAAATCATCATCCTCAACCAACTAACACAGGAATAGAAAACCAAATACCACATGTTTTCACTCTAAAGTGGGAATTGAACAATGAGAACACATGGACACAGGGAGGGGAACATTACACACCGGTGCCTGTCAGCAGGTGGGGTACAGGGGAAGGAGAGCATTAGGACACATACCTAATGTATGCAGGGCTTAAAACCTAGATGACAGGTTGATAGGTGCAGCAAACCACCATGGCACATGTATACCTATGTAACAAACCTGCACATTCAGCACATGTATACCAGAACTTAAAGTAAAATAATTTTAAAAAGAATCAATAAAACCTCTGAGAAATATGGTATTATGTAAAGGTACCAAATCTGTGACCCATGAAAGAGAGAGAGAAAGCAAGAACCTTGGAAACATATTTCAGGATATCATTCATGAAAGTTTTCCCAGTCTTACTAGGGAAGCCAACATTCAAATTCAGGAAAGGTAGAGAACCCATAATAAGCCCATCCCCAAAACATACAATCGTAAGATTCTCCAAGGTTGAAATGAATGAAAACATATTAAAAACAACTCGAGAGAAAGGATAGATCACTTACAAAGAGAATCCCATCAGGCTAACAACAGACCTTTCAGCAGAAACCCTGCAAGTCAGAAGAGATTGTGTGGGGGGGTGGGGGGGTGAGGGGCTATATTCAGCATTCTCAAAGAAAAGAATTTTCAACCAAGAATTTCATATCTAGCCACACTAAGCTTCACAAGTCAAGGAGAATTAAGATTCTTTTTAGACAAACAAATGCTAAGGGAATGAATTACCACCAGACTTGCCTTATAAGAGATCCTGAAAGGAATGCTATATATGGAAAAGAAATACTTACTGGCACTTAAGTACATAGACCAGTAACACTATAAAGCAATCACAAAAACAAGTCTGCATAATAACTGACTAACAACATGATGACAGGATCAAATGTTCACATATCAATACTAACCTTCAATGTAAACAAACTAAATGTAGCAGATAAAGACACAAAGTGACAAGTTGGATAAAGAAACAAAGCCTGATCATATGCTGTCTTCAAGAGACCCATCTCACGTGGGAAGACACACATATGCGCAAAGTAAAGGGATGAAGAAAAATCTACCAAGCAAACAAAAAACAGAAAAAAACAAAAATTGCTATTCTAATTTCAGATGAAACAGATTTTAAACCAACAAAGATTTAAAACAGATGCAGGGCATTACACAATGGTAAAGGGCTCAGTTCAACAACAAGATCTAAATATTCTAAACATACACACACACACACACACACACACACACACACACACACACACACACAACACAGGAACACCCAGATTCGTAAAGCAAGTTCCTGGACACCTATGAAGAGACTTAATCACATAATAATTGTGGGAGACTTCAACACTGACAGTATTAGCCAGATCATTAAGGCAGAAAACTAACAAAGATATTTCTGACCTGTGCTCTACACTTGACCAAATGGACCTAATAGACAACCACAGAACTCCCCACCTGGAAAAAAAAAGAATATACATCCTTTTCATTTGCACGTAGCATATACTCTAAAATTGACCATACAAAAGGGCATAAAACAATCCTCAGCAAATTATAAAGTATTTATATTATTACTAACCACATTCTTGGACCATAGTGCAACAAAAATAAGACTTAATGCTGAGAAAATCACTGGAAACCATACAATTACATGAAAATTAAACAACCTGCTTCTGGATTTACTTCTGGCTAAATAATGAAGGTTAACACAGAGATCAAGAAATTCTTTGAAACTAATGAGAACATAGAACATACAAGAATCTCTGAGACACAGTTGAAGGAGTGTTAGCAGGGAAGTTTATAGCACTAAATACCCACATCAAAAATTAGAAGTGTCTCAAATTAACAACCTAACATGAGTAACTAGAGAGACAAAAGAAAACCAACCTAAACTCTAGCAGAAAAAAAGAGTAACTAGAGAGACAAAAGAAAAGCAACCCAAACTCTAGCAGACAAAAAAAAAAAAAGAAAACAAAAATCAGAGGTGAATTGAAGGAAACTGAGATGCGAAAAACCATACAAAAGATCAACAAATCCAGGAGTTTGTTTTTTGAAAGAATTAATAAGATATACAGACTGCTAGATAGACTAATAAAAAATGAGAGAGAAGATTCAAATAAACACAATCAGAAATGACAAAGGGGATGTTACCACAGAAATAGAAAAAACTCTCAGATTATTATGAAAATCTCTACGCACACAAGCTAGAAAACCTAGAACAAGCAGATAAATTCCTGGAAACATACAACCTCCCAAGATTGAGCAAGGAAGAGAATGAATCACTGAACACACCAATAATAACTAATATTGAATCAGTAATAAAGTCTACCAACTAAAAAAATGCCCAGGACCAGAAGGATTCACAGCCAAATTCTACCAAATGGATAAAGAAGAGCTGGTAGGTACCATTCCTACTAAAACCATCACAAAAAATTAAGGAGGAAGGACTCCTCTCTAACTCATCTTATGAGGCCAGTATCATCTAATACCAAAACCTAGCAGAGATACAACAAAAAAGAAAACTTCAGGCCAATATCCTTGATCAACATAGACACAAAAATCCTCTACAAAATACTAGCAAACCAAATCCAGTGGCACATAAAAAAGCAAATCCACCACAATCAAGATTTATCCCTGAGATGCAAGGTTGGTTAAACATATGCAATCAATAAGCATCATTCACTACATAAACAGAACAAAATACAAAAACTACATAATCATCTCAATAGATGCAGAAAAGCTTTTCATCAAACTCAATATACGTTTATGTTAAAAAAACCCTCAGCAAACTAGGAATTGAAGGAACATACTTGAAAATATTAAGAGCCATCTATGAAAAACCTATTGCCAACATAATACAGAATAGGCAAATGCTGGAAGCACTCTCCTTAAAAACCAGTTTCCAGATGATATGATTTTATATCTAGAAAACACTGTAGTCTCTGCCAAAGCTTCTTGATCTAACAAACAACTTTAGCAAAGTTTCAGGATATAAAATCAATATACAAAAATCTGTAGCATTGCTGCCAAGTGTGGTGGCTCATGCCTGTAACTCCAGCATTTTGGGTGGCTGAGGCAGGTGAATTGCTTGAGCCTAGGATTTTGAGACCAGCCTGGGCAAAATGACAAAACTCTTGTCACTACAAAAACTACAAAATTAGCCAGATTTGGTAGTTCATGTCTGTAGTCCCAGCTCCTCAGGATGCTGAGGTGAGAGGACTTATTGAATCCAAGAGTTTAAGGCTACAGTAACCTGTAATCATGCCAGTGCACTCCAGTCTAGCAGAGTAAGACCCTCTCTCAAAAAAATAAAAATAAAATAAAAAATCAGTAGCATTTCTATACACCAACAACATCCAAACTGAGGGCAAACTCAAGAATACAATCTCATTTATAGTAGCCACAAAAAGAATAAAATACCTAGTAATACAGATAACCAAGTAGGCAAAAGACCTCCGCAATGAGAATTCTAAAACGTTAATTTAAAAAATCAGAGAAAACACAAATGAGTAGAGAAACATTTCATGCTCATGGATATGAAGAATCAATATTGTTAAAATGGATATACTGCCCAAAGCAATTGACAGATTCAGTACTATTCCTATAAAACTACCAAAACGATTATTTACAAAATTAGGAAAAAACTACCTTAAAATTTATATGGAACCAAGAAAGAGGCCGCATAGCCAAGGTAATCCTAAGCAAAGAGAACAAAGCTGGAGGCATCACATTACTCAGCTTCAAACTATCCTACAGTGATACAGTAACCAAAATAGCATGGTGATGGTACAAAAACAGACACATAGACCAAAAAAACAGAAGAGAGAGCCCATAAGTAATGCTGCATATCAATCTGATCTTCAACAAATCTATAAACACAAACAATGGGGAAAGGACTCCCTATTCAATAAATTGTGCTGAGACAATGGCCTAACCATAGGCAGATGATTGAAACTGAACCCCTTCCTTACACCCTAAACAAAAATTAACTCAAGATAAATTAAATATTTAAATGTAAAATCTACAAGAATAAACACCTTGAAAGATAACCTAGGAAATACTATTCTGGATATAGGAACTGACAGAAGTTTTACAACAAAGATGCCAAAAGCAATTGCAACAAAAATAAAAATCAACAAATGGGATGTAATTAAACTAAAAAGCTTCTTCACAGCAAATAAACTATCAATGGAGTAAACAGACAACCTACAGAATAGGAAAAAACATTTGCAAGCTATGCATCTGACAAGGGTCTAATATCCAGCATCTATAGCAAACTTAAACAAATCAATAAGCAAAAACAAACAACCCCACTCAAACACGAACAAAAGACATGAACAGACACTTTTCAAAAGAAGACATGCGTGTGGCCAGGAAGCATTCAAAAAAATGCTCTCTGAACATCTCACTAGCAAAAAAAAAAAAATGCTCATATTACTAATCACAGAAATGCAAATCAAAACCACAATGAGATGCCATCTTGCAACAGTCAGAATGTCTGTTATTAACAAATTAAAAAATAACAGATGCTGACAAAGTTGTGGAGAAAAGGGAATGCTTACATACTGTTGGTAGGAATTTAAATTAGTTCAGCCACTGTGGAAAGGAGTTTGGCAACTTCTCAAGGAAACTGAATGGTAAAACATAATTATCATTTTACTCAGCAATCCCATATTGGGTATGTATCCAAAGGAATATAAATTGTTCTACCACAAAGACACATACACACACGTTCGTTGCAGCACTATTCACGATAGAAAAGACATGAAATCAACCTAACTGCCCATCAGTGGTAGACTAGATAAAGAAAATGTGGCACACATGCATTATGAAATACTACGCAGCCATAAAAAATGAGATCATGTCCTTTTCAGCAGCAGGAATGAAGCTAGAGGCCATTATCCTAGGAGAACTCAAATGGGAACAGAAAGCCAAATACCACATATTCTCACTTATAAATGGGAGCTAAACACTGAGTACATATGGACAGAAAGAAGGGAACAACATATACGGGGGCCTACTTGAGGGTAGGAAGTGGGTGCATTAGTTCATTTTTTTTCATGATACCGACAAAGACATACCTTAGGCTGGGGGGGCAAAAAAAAGAGGTTTTAATGAGCTCACAGTTCCACGTGGCTAGGGAGGCCTCACAATCATGGCAGAAGGGAAGGAGGAACAAGTCACATCTTACATGAATGTCAGCAGGCAAAAAAAGAGCGTGTGCAGGGAAACTCCCCATTACAGTAACCATGAGATCTCCTGAGACTTATTCACCATCATGAGAACAGCATGGGAACGACCTCCCCCCACGATTCAATTACCTCCCACTGGGTCACTCCCACACATGTGAGAATTCAAGATGAGGTTTGGTTGGGGACACAGCCAAACCATATCAGTGAGGATCAAAAACCTACCTATGAGGTACTTGGCTTATACCTGGGTGATGAAATAATCTGTACACCAAACCTCTATCATATGCAAATTACCTATGTAACAAATCTGCACATTTACTCCTAAACCTAAAATATAAATTTAAAAAAATGAAATAACAAAGATAAAATATGGATATTATATACCTAGCCAGGTAGTAGGAAAATAAAAATCTGTACCTTTTTAAACAGAATCCTTAACAAAATTTAGATCAGGTTGAACTGCTCAGGTTTAATAATCTTAAGTGAATCAACCTTCCTTCATCTACCGCAATTAGAGAGAACTGGAGAAAGGTAAAATAAATGCAGACTTTGGTCAATACCACCAAGGCCCGAGGTTATTTCTCTGGGTATGCAAAGTCTATGCCTACAAGAAGGTTATGTATTAATAAGGAAATGAGACCTGGAAGTGAAGCCAAGAATACAAATAAGAATAATAGCCTTTTTGTAAATAAACTTGAAATAAAGGCCTAGAAAATCCAAATATAGAAAAATTTTAGAGAAAAAACAAAAATATTCAGACTGCCAATTACTTTGAACCGTATCTTGAATAACTAAATTCAATTAACTTTCACTTTAATTACAGACTTTTACTCTTATTTTTTGAAAAAGAAATTCAAAATATTCTTGATTGCTTAGAATAATAACCTGATTTTTGAATATGAAAATTAAAAGTAAGTAACAATACTGAGAAGACTGGGTCAATGTGGGAAGCGTAGTATTTGTATTTATCTCTATTCCCATTCCAAATTTTCTAACATGACAGGAAATATTAAAAAATAAATAATAGTTCTGAAAAACAAGAAAATATACGATAAGGGCAAGAAGTGTTGAATATTTTAGAAGATAGAAAGCAAAAGCCCTGGATTTATACAGAATAAACAACATAGAACACCACCCTTTTAAAACAATGTAAGAGAGGGTAAATAGTGAGGAGTGATATAGCATATAAATACTCCACAGATAATATTTATATGAATTGAAAAAAAATAAAATAATTATTTCTATTTTTATTTTTTGAGATGGAGTCTCACTCTGTCACCCAGGCTGGAGTGCAGTGGCACCATCTCGGATCACTACAAACTCAGCCTCCCGGGTTCAAGAAACTCTCTGCCTCAGCCTCCCCAGTAGCTAGGATTACATGCCATCATGCCCAGCTAATTTTTGTATGTTTAGTAGAGATGGGGTTTCACCATTTTGGCCAGGCTGGTCTTGAACTCCTGACCTCCAAAGTGTTGGGATTACAGGTGTGAGCCACCGCATCCAGCCAGTAATAGTTATTTAAATATGTCATAAAACATTCAAAAGCTGACAGAAGCAGTAAAATAATTTAATATTTAAAAAAAAGTTTACCTGAAGAAGTATGAATTTTGGCTTTGTCTAATCTTCTGGCCTGAGGGCACTGCCTAACCACCACAGCTACAGCAAATGATGTAGGGAAAAACCATAGGTATACTGGGTAAGGTGCCAGGCACCAGAGTTTAGTGCAAGAAAAGCAGCTAGAAATTTAAAGGAGAATTCTGACAGTAAGGGAAATATATAATGTCCAAAAGCCAAGCTGACAGTATGGCAAAAAACACAGGAAGGAACCAAAGAGAAATCTCCTCTTAACAGATAAAACTATACAGAATCTGGCTTTTCTTACCTGAGTGTATTTTCATACTGTGCACAATTTGACCATAGGAAGCTTAATGTGTCAGAGTACAGAGCCCAAAACTCATAGAACAGTTGGAAATTATAGAGAAATACACATAAGTAGCTAGATGAGCTCAACAGTAGATAAGGAAAGGGATGAAAAAACAATCTCTGAGCTTAAAATGTATCAAAATAATTTCTCCAATCTGAAGTATAGAAAAAATAATAACAAAGCCTATGAATTCATCTAACATGCATGGAAGTAGAATTACAGAAAGAAAAGAGAGATGCAAATAAGTAGTAGGAGAAATATTTTTAGAATATTAACTAAAAACTTACAAATTGGGCAGAATACAATAATTTACAGATTCAAAAAGGTCAACAAATCCAGGTCAAAGCAAATAAAAAGAAATCTCCTGGCCATATCAGAGACAAACTGCTAAAAGCCAAAAGTAAAGAGACAATCTTGAAATAAGCCAAAACAAAATATTTCAAGGGGCTTGGAGAAAAGGAATAGACGACAAAAGCTAACGGCTGACTTCTCATGAGAAATTGTGGAAGCCAGAGACATTGGAATAATATGTTGAAAACACTGAAGGATAAAAAATTATATGCACACTTTTAGATAAACAAAAAATGAGAGAAACTGTCAAGAACCATAGTTGCTAATATATTTATAGATACATATAGATAGATATCTATATAGATATAGATATAATGTATAGATATATATACATATATACTGCATATATATTTAAATATACATTATAAGAAATGCTAAAAAAAAACTCCTCAATTTGAAAGTGAATGACATTAAATGACAACTCGGATCTATAGGGAAAAATAAAGAGTATTAGAAATGTTAAAATTAGAAACAAAACATTTTTCTCTTGAATTTTTTATTTATTTTTTAAGAATTTCCCTTGAATTTTAAAGTTATATAACTATATAAATAAAAAGTATACAGTTAATATAATTATTGACATGATTAAATTTTTGTCTGCTATTTTACTGTTTGTTTTTAAATTTTCTCATTTAGTTTTCTTTTTCTCTTTCATATTTTATTTTTGCCTTCTTTTGTATATCAATCTATTGAATTTTAAGTGCTATTTTAACACCTTCACTTGCTTTCTATTTCTATCTCTGCATGTAATGGTTAAATCAGAAATTATATATGTAGCTTATACCTAGCCAATCTACTTGTGGATAATTTTAAGTTACTTCTGGTAAAATGTAGAATAATTGTAAGAGTATACATTTCCATTGTATTTCCCTTCTTAAGTCTATTGTCATGAATATGTCTGCTTACCGTATAAGGCAATAAATAACATGTAATAATTTTTTATTTTTATGGCTGTAAAACTTACAAGGCTGGCATTATTATGCTAACCACACTAGGCAAGCACAATACAAAAAAGAAAACTACATGCCAATATTCCTGATGAAAATATAAGCAAAAATTTTCAACAAAATACTAGCAAACTAAGTTAAACAGCACATTAAAAGGATCATACACTATGTCATGTGAGATTTATCCCTGAAATATAAAGATGATTCAACATACACAAACAAATAAACATAATACACCACATTAAGAGAAGAAAGAACAAAAATTATATGATCATCTCAACAGATGCAGAAAAAGCATTTACAAAATTCAATGCTTTTTAATAATAAGAAGTCTCCATGAATTACTTATAGAAGGAATGTACCTCAAAAAAAAAAAAAGCCATATATCACAAGCCCACACCTAACATGATACTCAATGATGGAATGTTGAAAGCTTTTCTTGTAAGATTAGGAACAAGATAATAATGCATACTCTTACCACTTCTATTCAACTGCATGTGCTATCCAGAGCAATTAGGCAAGAGAATGAAATGAAAGACATCCACATTGAAAAAGAAGAAGAAAAATTGTCAGTTTGCAGATGGCATAATCTTATATAAAGAAAGTCCTAAAGGCTCCACAAAAAAAAACTATTAGAACCAATAAACAAATTCAGTTAAGTTTCAGAATACAAAATTAACACACAAAAATTAGTTGTAATTCTTTACACTAAGGGTAAATTATCCAAAACAGAAATCAAGAAACAATGCATTTATGATAGTATCAAGAAGAATAAATACTTAGGAATAAATTTAACCAAGAAGGTAAAAGATCTATACACTATGAAGTATAAAAATTTGTGACAGAAATTGAAGAAGACACAAATAAATAGAAAAATATCCTATGTTCATGGATCTAGAAGAATCAACATTGTAAAATGTGCAAACTACCCAAAGCAGCCTATGAATTCAATTCAATCCCTATCAAAATTCTAATAGCATATGTTACAAAAATAGAAAACAATCCTAAAATTTGTATAAAACCAGAAAAGACCCTGAACAGCTAAAACAATCTTGAACAAGAAGAATAAAGCTGGCAGCATCACACTTTCTGACACTAAATCTTATTACAAAGTTATAGTAATCAAAACAACATAGTACTGGCACAAAAACAGACATATAGAGAAATGGAACAGAATAGAAAGCTCAAAAATAAACTACACATATGTAGGCAACTAATTTTGACAAAGGTATTAATAATACACATGAGGAAACGATTGTCACTTCAATAAATGATGTTGGGAAAACTGGATAGCCACATACAGAAGAATGATTTTGGACCCTTATGTCATACCATATAAAAAATCAACTCAAAATGGATTAAACACTTAAAGGTAAGACCTGAAACTGTAAAACTACCCAAAGAAAATTAAGAGGAAAGCTTCATGACATTAGTCTGGGCAATGATATTTTGGATATGACATCAAAAGCATAGGCAACAAAAGCAAAAATAAACAAGTGAGACTACTTCAAACTAAAAAGTTTTGGCACAGCAAAAGAAACAATTGACAAAATGAAAAAGCAGCCCACAGAATAGGAGAAAATATTTGCAAGCCATATATTTGGTAAAGGGTTAATACCAAAAATATACAAGGAGCTCATACAACTCAATAGCAAAAAAAAAAAAGCAAATAATTCAATTTTTTAATAAGAAAAGGACTTGAATAGACATCTCTCCAAAGAAGACATAGAAATGGCCAACAAATACATTAAAAAATGTTCAATATCACTATCAGGGAAATGCAAATCAAAATCACAATAGATTACCACTTGACTCCTGTTAGAATAACTGATCAAAAAGTCAAAAGATAACAAATGTTGGCAAGGATGTGGATAAAAGGAAACTCTATACCTTGTTGGGTAGAATAAAAGTTGGTACAGACTTTACAGAAAACATTTTGCATGTTCCAAAAAGATTAAAAATAGAACTATCATATTATCTAGCAATCTCACTTCTGGGTATTTATCCAAAAGGGATGAAATCAGGATCTCATAAAGATATCAGCACATCTATGTTTATTGTAGCACCACCATTTACTATAGCTAAGATGTTGAAACAACCCTGTTGTAGAATATTAGTCAACCTTAAAAAACACAGAAGGAAATTCTGTAATACCTGACAGCATGGATGAATCTTGAGGACATTATACTACATGAAATAAACCAGTCATAGAACAATACTGAATGTTTGCACTGATATGAGATACTCAAAATAGTCAAATTCATAAAATCAAAGAGGAAAATGGTAGTTTCGAGGGGCTGAGAGGAGGTGGAAATCAAAAGTTATGAATCAAAAAAGTTAGTCAAACAAAATGAATAAGCTCTAGAGATCTGCTGTAACAAATTGCACCTATGGTCAACAATAATAAATAATAATTAAAAAATGTATTGAGAGGGTAGATCCCATACTAAGTATTCTTACCATAACAAAACAAAATAAAATAGAAAGGAATGAAGTACTAGTATATACAACAACATGGATATATCTCAAAAGTATTAAGCTAAGTTAAAAAAAAAAAAAGGCAGGCACAAAGACTCCAAACTGTATAATTCCATTCATGTGAATTTCTAGGAAAAGCAAATCTACAGTGACATAAAGCATATAAGTTGTTGCCAGTGGGGGAGAGGTCACTGACTGCAAAGAAACACGGAGTATTAAAACTAAGGGTGGTAAAACTAGCCTATATCATGATTGCGGTGGAAGTTACGACTGTACACATTTATCAAAACTCACTTGTGTATAAATTAAACCCCAGTAGAAAAAATGGCATATATAAAAAGGGGAGAATTCACAATTTTTTAAGTGCAACAAAAATTAATAACAAGCTCAAATAAATTAAATTAAATATCAAAGACCAAAATGTGGTAAAATGTGAAGACTTAGACTCAATAGTTGAGTAAGGTCATCTACAAAGATCTAGCTCTGTTTCCTATTAAACAATAATAGAAAAAAAGGAAATTAAAGGGTACAGAATGAGTTTTCTATTCCCCTTCCTTAAGCAGAGCCAAGAACTTGGTAGGTATGTTCACCAGGGCGGAGATTGAGGCAGGGTGTCATGGAGCCAGGCCAGGGATTCTCTTTCATGTTTATAGTGACAGGGACAAAGTCAGAATTAAATTTTTGGCAAGAATTCATCCATTTTATACATTGCATTGAACCAGGGTCTGGGTCAGAGAGGTCTTGGCCATGAAATTCCACAAACATTTTACAGAGACTCATCAGGGATGGTGAGGATAAGACACCACAGCTGGGGATTTTCCTGGCATGTTAGGAACTTGACCAGCATAGCATATTATCTGGGGCCAGAGCTAAGCAGGAATCCCATGTGGTCGCAGCCCAGAGTGTGTGTCAAGGCTTGCATGTTTCAGACTGGTTACATACAGGCGATTAAGCAAATAAGTAATATATTGTGGTGGATAAGAGTCAGATTTCTCCCTATTGGAGAAGGGCTTTGTAAATATGAAAAGAGAAAAGGCTAAATAAACCCTGTTATGTTAAACAGGAATTGGAAGTATCAGTTTAAAGTCAAATTGCTTTAAAGAAAAATAGACAGATGATAAACAGACAGACAGATAGATATAGATAGATGACAGATATAGATGTTTGTATGCATGCATGTATGTGTGTGATATAAATACACAAATATTTCCTGGGTTGATTTTCTGACAGAGCCTAGAAGTAATAATGTAATAAATAATGTACCATAACAATGAAAACACCCCGTGCACAGATCATGGTTTGTAAATGTCACTCCCCAATAAAAAAGAACCAGGGCTCCTTAAGGAACTGGTTGATTCAAGGCTGGAGCAGAAAAAGTCTAAGATGATCCTGGAACATCTCAGCTTCTCAGAAAATAAAGAAGTGCTAGAAAAAGAAGAGGATGTGTCAAGACGACATGAGAATATCTTTGAAGAAACTTCCACTGGTCAAATACAAGACAATTAGAGCATCAAAATAAATAATAATGGTAAAATCATTATTTATTTAGTCAGTGAATAAAATCAATATCCTTGAGTTCATATTGATATAAATAGATAATGATTAAATAAATAAATGGAAGAGGTAGGAAAGGCCATCCTTACAGTCAATTATCAACAAATAAATGTAGGTGCAACGACAGCATAAGAAAATAGCTATTTGGCAACTATGAAAAAAAATTGTATCAGAAAAGCATCATCAATAGATGCTAATACTAACAGGTAACAGTCTAATGAGAAATAAAATACTTATATAGTTTAAAAACTCTCCCTATAAATACTTAATAATTGTTTTTTAATAATCATGAAATACTTGAACAGTGGAGAAGCCTGGCAGACATCTTAATTAAGTGATCCAAGTGTAACTACCAAACACGGGAAAATTTAGCAGAGGGTACCTCTTACTGTTACACAGTGAAAGTGATACAACCTTATTCCTGTTACATTTCTGCCAGGTATGCAGAACCTAAATTTAGTTATGTGGAAACCTCAGACCATCCCCAGTTGAGGGATACTCTACAAAGTCACTGGCTCATACTCTTCAAAATTGTCAAGATCATGAAAGACAAAAGAAGACTGAGAAATTTTCCAGACTGAAGGAGATTTAAGAGACATGACATTTAATGCAGCAAATAATTCTCAGTCAAATCCTGGACCTTTAAAAGATATAATTGGAGTAAAAGGTGAAATTTGAATGAGGACTGTGGATTACATGGTGGCTCTGTCAATGCTAATACCCAGATATTGATGGTCGTACTGTTGTTATATAGGAAAAGGCTCTTGTTTTAAGGAAATACATACTGAAACATTAAGCTTCAATATCTGCAATGATTTCAAATGGTTACAAAATAAATAAAAAGCATATTTATATAATAGAGAAAGAATGAAGTAACTCTGATAAAATGTTAATATTGGGGAAGCTGGGTAAAGAGTATGTGAGAATTAGTTGTGCTATTCTTGTAACTTTTTTGTAAGTATACAATAATTCTCAAATAAAATATGTTTTAAACGGGCAGTTTGTGTTGAATGTATTGGAAAAAGGTTTTTTTGAAAGCTTACTAGCCAAACAAATGAAAACAATAAAAAAGAATAGAAGTCTCATATAAAATTACCATAGTTACCAGAATGGTTTTATTATTCACATTTTTTGGCATCAGAAATGAATATTCATGTGTGTAAAACTGAAGGATGCAAATTACTACAGAGCATAAGGTGAGGAACACTGAACTAAAAACTAGGAGTCCCAACGCTTAAATCTCAGATCTCCAGCAGAATGGCCTCAGGACTGTCATTTAACTTTCCTGACCCTCAAGATAACTTAGCTATTGAGTTATTAAATCATTATGTTCCTTTAATTTCTAAAACTCTAGGATTCAAATTTTCCCAAATAATAGTTTACATCAAACTATCATTACCTTCAATATTGAGTAAGTATTTAGCTAACCACAAATCAATAATCAAAGCCTGGTTATTGAAATTTGATGATTTTAGGATGATCATTAAGTTTATTTGACAATGTGGCAAAAAATCTAAAACGACTTCCATATGTAAATGTACATATTTGGTTGTTTTACAATAAGAATTCTGTCTCATTTCTCAACACAAGGTGGAAGAATCATGCCCTCAGTTGAATTCAAATGATTTCCTGAATCAGGTCTCTGAAGAAGTGATTAACGAACTGGTCACATTTTTCTTTTTAACCCTTTGATGTACCCTGTGCTCACTTAGCATAGCTGATGAGGAGATCATACTAACAAGCTCATGGAATCATCATTCAAATGACAGTAAACTCCCATCCTTGCCAACCATCTGACATATGCTTGTCATTGGTCACAAGGTCAATTGAGTGACTGTATGTGGACATATCACTGCAAATTCATCACCAACAGGAAAATAATTCACAAAGCACATCCAATTCACAATGGGCTAGCAACACCATTTTGCTGTGTGAACATGGGATATCATTTTAGGTTTCTGGTGCTCTCAGCATATGCTATTAATCTCGAAATCCTCCTCTTAGATTTGAGACTGCTAAAATTTTAGATGCCTACAAGTATCACTGTGCCCTTCAGTGATTAAAACCTCCTTACTTTTATTACTCTTTTGAGAGAATTGGGAAGCAGAAAACCTAAAACATATATATTTCTAGTTCTACAAAACTTGTATACCTAGAAGAAGGCACTCACCTTTTCAATTGTCCCCAAGTGACAGCATCGGCAGTACAATACACACAAAGATGCTGATGTGAAATGAATACCAGTCTAATGGATCATGATAGTAATATTTTCATCAGGTTTTTATAAATACAGTAATTTACACAAAGCTAAATTTTTAAATAATATGTTGATGTATTCAAATATATATTTTAAAACTTATTAGCCCAGGGAATAATGAAGAAACAAACAATTGGTATGACATTCACTCTGAAGCTTCAAATAGTGATGTCTTGTAACTGCTCTCTTCTGAATGTGACCTCTCATGTGAGATAACATCAGGAATCAGAAGATAATATATTGACAACAAAGCAGTTTTATAATACCCTAAATAGCATGGCAATAGGAGATCTAAAGCACAAACCTTTACATGGAAGGAATACACTTTTAAAAGAAGCAACGCTCTGGAAACAGGTAGAACCCTCAGATGAACAGAGGATGGCTTTGCAATTGGTTATGTGAGATATAGTTCAAGTGTGTTTTAGCTCTCACTCCCACACTGCCAGAAAAAAAAAAAAAAAAAAAAAAGCAGAGAGGAGCATATAAGAAGGATCTTACTCTGCCTGAATATTACATTAGCCTACAAGCACTACTGCTCCCTTGGTCAGCTTTTTCAGAGCCTGCTGGCACTGCAGCACTGCTGACCTGGTAGGTCTGATTATGAATGATCAATGTGCCTATTTGCAATAAAACTCTGCACAGATCTGGACCCTCAGCCCTTATTCACTCATGCAGATAATAATAGCAGTTCAAGGCACTTGCCCATAACTCCAAGCTTCATTAAACAAGGGGAATGTCACCAAAAGTCCCTTTAACTGTCTTTATGCTGCTAGGCAGGGAAAAATTGGAAATTCTGAGGAAGGGGAATTTACAGTGTGAATAAAATAAGGATTTTTATATCCCTATGCCCTATTTTGCACATCTTTCTTGAGCTTCTTGTGTTAAAATTCACCACTTCAGTGGTGAGCAGAGTGAGAAATGTGAACAAAGGATATTGTAGGCCTGAGGTCAGATTCTGCTTCAGAGAAAATATTTCAATGGAATTTTTCAGGTCTGTGACAGGGAATGGGCTGTTACCACTCCTCCTCATTCATTATAGACACAACTAGTGTCAGGCTGGTATCTCAAAGGGCTAGAGGTTGGAAAGAATGGTGGGGGAGGCACCAGAAGAGTTCTCTGCAAACTGAAAAAGAGGGTCCCTCTGTGGTGCATCGAGGCATGAAGTTTGCCTACTCTCCAGTCTTTAATGAGTGTGAAGATCTGGTTACTCATTTTCTCAGGCAAAACATGTTAACAAGTTGCTGGTGTTTGAGGAAAATGTGAGCTGCAGAAGTTCTAATGAAGGATAGTCCTCTCAAAACACAGTGCCCCATGCACCACCTCTTTAGTCAGGGTCCTCAGACAGACTCAGCGCTCCACTCCACACCCTTAGCATCACTCCTACATTAACCTACAATGCAAAAGTTTTCCTAGCTAATTAGAACGACCATTCACTTTCTTTTATGTTCCTTAAAATTAGACATTAAGGAAATCCTTTATTTTTTTTGCCTGAAAAACCCTGCTACCACTTAAAACTCATAGGGAAATAGAGTTTCAAGAGATAAAATAATTCAAGTTAAAGCTTGAGACCTTGAAGATAACTAGGTGGTTATTTCTGAGTAATAATTGGTATTTGCACCTCAACAATTGGTAGTGCCTTAGGCAACACCAATTCAAGGAAAATAAGAACAATGGACACATGAGAAATTACCCTGCACAATGAATAAACACACACAATTTTGGACAAATTAACCCCCAATTTAAGCACCTTTCTACAGAGAAATATGTTTTTCCTGCTTTGATCCATAAAGATAAGGTCCAAGATACACACATATAGCCACATAAAACAGGATAGAGCAGTTGTTTCGTGATAATTCTCCACTAAATGCTAAGAAAATGGGCTACCAAGTTTTCTTGCCCACTCAGAAATGGTTTAGTGGGCAAATTTCATACACCAGTGGTCTGCAGAGCATCCCTATTTAAAACAAATAGCTTTTTCTCTGAATCTCTCTCAAACCTTAAAACTCTACGCATCCATCTGGTCATGCAAAGCCCAACACTTATTTAAGCCCCCCAGTCACCCTGCACCAATTTTGTATGGGAAGTGGAATGTGGAAAGGATTCAAAAGAGTGTATGGGACTAGGATGGCATATCACTGGTAGTTAAATAAAACACAGAGAAACATTATTTGTAAGATATCCTCCTGGAAAATATGCCACACAAAGAATAAATGTAGATTTGGTCTGTCTTTGTCTAAAGGTCAGAAACAGAATTAGTCATAGAAGTTGTAAGGTAGAAGATTTTGTCTCACCATAAAAAAAAGAACTTTGTAATCATAAAAAGTACCAAACTATGGCTTCCTCAGGAGATAAATGTGCTTCCTGTGACTATGAGGGATGCTTTAGGAGAAGACATTACTGAAATTCGTGGGATATTATTCTTAGATTATTTGAAAAAAAACATTTCTAACTTTAAGAATTCTATGATGAGATGGGAGCTAAGACACTTTGCAAATTGCACAAATAAACTTAATTAGCATATATTTATTTCTCTATTGTCATCTTCAAGGCAGACTTGAGTCCTGTTTGACAATTTCACTAGGGCATAAGTCTCTCTTCTAACCAAACCGATGACATGAGCTTTAGTTTTGTTTTAAGAAACTTCTTTAAAAATTAAGAAATGACAGTGTGCTATTCTATAATTCCATTTGTGGAAACTTTCTGTGGCATTAAGATGGTTAGGTTTAAAGTCAAGAGTTTCTTGCCTATTTGAAACAAGTTAGTCATCTCAATTCAGTTTGAATAAGCAGTCCATTGTTCCCATTTTAAAGCTCAGGGATAAGATATTCATAATATATCCTCTTCTCTCCCACACTCTTCTAAGGCCCAAGAAGCTTCTGCTCAATGCTAACCATTCAAAGTGAAAGATTGGCTGAGCTATTCAAAGCTCCCTCTGGCTCTTAGAGCTTTGTGCTATTGTTCAGCTGTATAATACTTTGGTGGATTCTGTGGTTCAATCTGTTCAGATATACCTCCCACCAGCTGGAATACATGTCTTTAGCACTACGGTCTCCTTTCCATTATTTTTTATCTAAGCATTCAGAGTTTGTTCTGTTTCACTTCGGACTTTGTATTCTATCCTTGCTTTCCTAGTGTTGGAATTTTTTTCAGTATATTTCTACCAGAATATAAATGCCTATGGATGAAATTGTTCATATATGATATGTAGGAACTATGTATGTCTTAGTCTTTTTGCATTTTCCACAGCACTTGGCATAATGCCTTGAACACAACAGATGTTCAACCAAGGTTTATAAAATTCAGTTAGCCTTTTTTTCTACCCAGGTGTAACCTAGAAAAGTAACACAATTCCAAAATGATGACGTTTACAAAATATCATGCACTAAAACATTTTATTATTTTTCATCCATTTCAACAGTGATTGATCAATTTACTATTGACATCTATTAAGACATTGAAAGTACTTGATCTGTCATTAAAATCCATAATCTTGGTTTTTCAGAATGAAAGAAGAAGAAAGCCTAACCAAAAGAGTAAGATTGATTTTTTAGCAATTTCACAATTTTCTTATATTGGCACTCCATCAGGCTGCTACATGGGTACTATAGTGGTTACAGGAGAAACATAGAAGAGCAAGGCCCTTTTCTCTTTCTCAGAGAGTTGAGTAAACATTGGCTACCTCCAGTACTGCAGCCTGAGTTTCTGCAGTGGTGGAAATACCCCAATGGGTAACAGATGATAACGATGTATTGAGGATATTTATTACTACTACAAAATTTTCCACCTTGAGCAGGAAATTTCTACTCTATTCCCCAGGAAACAAAGCATGGAAGGATTACTTCAGCCTCTCCCCCAGCTACCTCCTTTCATGGGAAGAGTGTCTTACCTAATTGGTGAATTTGAGAGAAGTAACTGAGTACATTTGGCTCAGCATCTTCTAGGTCCACCTCTTTAAGGACCAGCTTGACTGTCACATGCAAGCTTTTGGGCCTCTTTTCTCATGTGATAGTTTAGCAGGTCTACTCCTTTTCCTCCAAGGGGAAGTCTGCAGCTCTGGGAGACAGGAAAGGTTTATATTAAGTTGTATATCAGCAAGCCTTCTCTGGCCATAAATTTAAAGCAATATTCACTAATTCAAGCTGTTGTGAGTAATAATGATTTCTATTTGTCTGATCCCTATATCTTATCTCTCAGTTGTTTCAAAATTTGCAAGGAGAAAAATATGAAAGTAATAGAGAAACTTTCAATTTCTAAGCTCGTGTATTAAAGAACTATAATATGAGCAGTCCTATAAAATTATATCAGTTTTTAAACCACTATAGAAAATTATTAGGTAACTTAGGTTCATTCAACATTAAAATAATCTGTATTCTATCTTTATAATATACTCCATTTATTAAAACAGAAGAATTTGGGCCAGGGGCAGTGGCTCATAACTGTAATCCCAGCACTTTCAGAGGCCGAGGTGGGCAGATCACTTGCGGTCAGGAGTTCGAGCCCAGCCTGACTAACATGGTGAAATTCTGTCTCTACTAAAAATACAAAAATTAGGCAGACATGGTGGTGGGTGCCTAAAATCCCAACTACTGGGGAGGCTGAGGCAGGAGAATCACCTGAACCCAGGAAGCAGAGGGTGCAGTGAGCTGAGCTCGCACCATTGCATTCCAGCCTGGGCGACAGAGCAAGACTCTGTCTCAAAAGAAAAACAAAACAACAACAACAAAAAACAAAACAAAACAAAACAAAAATTTAAACTGTTACTGCTAAACTTGGTACTATTTCTTGCGAAGGAAATTTGTATCAGTCAGAATATTAAATGTACATGTAAATTTGTAACTTAGGGCTTTAGACAGCAGACTAGTTTTACCAGTTTATGTATTTCAGCATCATAATAGACATTAACTCTCATGCTATGGATGACATTATTCCCAGGCACACCACATCTGACATAACCATATACTTTCAACTATCATTTTCACCATCATCTCAATACATATTGTTGTATGGTTTTCAAAATATTTTTATTTATATTTTTTTATTCAGCCTTTCAACATCTTACCAACTGGGTGGAATAAGTAGTTTCATCTATGTTTTAATGATGACAAAGCTCACAAAGAGAGATTAAGTGAGTTTCTCAAATTACTCAACCAGTAGTGATAAAGCTGATTCTAGTGCCCAAGTGTCCAGCATCTTATTTTTTTTCTTTCTTTCCTTCCTTCTTTCTCTTTTTCTTTCTTTTTTTTTCTCTTTCTTTCCTCCGTCCCTCCTTCCCTCCTTCCCCCCGCACCCCTTCCCCCTCTTTCTCCCTTTCTCCCTTCCTCCCTTCCTCCTTTCCTTCCTTCTTCCCTTCCTCCCTTCCTTCCTTCTTCCCTTCCTCCCTTCCTTCCTTCCTTCCTAGGCTGGAGTGCAGTGGCATGATCTTGACTCACTGCAACCTCCTCCTCCTGGGCTCAAGCCATCCTTTCACCTCAGCCTCTAGAACAGCTGCAACTACAGTCCTACAGGCACATGCCACCATATCTGGCTAATTTTTGTAGAGAAAGGGTTTTGCCATATTTCCCAGGCTGGTCTCAAACTCCTGAGCTCAAGTGATCTACTTGCCTCAGCCTCCCAAAGTGCTGGGACTGCAGGCATGAGTCACTGTGCCCAGCCCTGCCTCCTATTTCTGCAAAATTTTTATACATTTTTAATGTTCTCATGACATTATATATTTATAAAAGCAGCATTACTTGCATGTGACTAAAGGCAGTATTACCTGCAGCATATTATAGATATTTCTTTGTATCTATCATTTTCTGTCTAATTTAGCCATCAGGATAGAGAGGACAAAATATTTTATTGTTCTTTGTTAGGCATCCAAGAGCATACTAATTAGATGTAATTAAAAATATTGATTGAGTATCTAAGCATAAAGCCTGAATAATAATAATAATAGTAATAATAACAGGAGGCTCTAAATATATTAAATAGATAAATGGGAGAGTGGATGGAATGATGGATGGATGGATGAACGAATAGATGGATAACTATATGATAGGCATAAAGATAGAAGAATAAGATGTGTCTCCTAAGGAGGACAGAGGTAGTAATACATAAATAGCTAGAATACATGTTGATTTGTACTATAACAGACACAAGTACACTATACCAGGGGGACAGATGACAGAACAATACATGGTATACCACATTTTAAGATCTCTCTATAAATGTTGTACTATAGACCCATTGTTAAGTTCTTTGTTGTAAAGAAAAGAATTGGAAGTAATGAAGCATGCATGGCTCATTGTAAGAATTTTTTAAAGCAATTACTTTAGAATACATGGAAATCAACAAAGAATCTAGGAATTTAAAACTCTAAAGAACTTAAATTAAAAAACCTAGCCCTAAACATTTTATTAGACAAGGGACATCCAGATGGGATGGAGGGAGGAAGGGAGATGCACAATGTCACATACATGTATATTTAGTAGTTAAAGAAAGCATTGAACCAAGGCATTAACCAGACACATTTCTAACCTTGACACAAGTTGCTGATAAAATAGCCCTTAGGATAAACAGTACAATTGGCCTCATTTTGACCTGAGTCAGCAGGAGCTTTTAGCGGTGGGGTACTTGGAGTTCTGTCATGTAAATGCCCTCTTGAACAAGAACAGAACACATTGTTCAGGTTGCTCAAACAGAGCTGGCAGTCAGTAACTGACACAAGGGAACTTGAGTAGAGACAAAACAGAAAAAGGATCTCTTTCAGGAGGAGTGGTGGATGTTAAGGAAATTTAACAGAGTGAAAGGAAACTATTCTGGGAAAGATAATGTATGAATCCAAAATACTTTGGCACTTTAATCAAATATGCTGCTTAGGGAAAAAGCACAGTCTGTACCCCAACACCTGCTGGACCTAATGGACTCTGAAATGTTGTTTCAGAATTAATCAAGTCATTTAAAATCATAGCTGCAGTCTCCATTCACTACTCCTGTACGTAAATGTGCTGATCCCGATACTAATCCATGTCGGGTGACTTGAGCAATATATCACCATAATTGCCATTTTAGGGCTGCAAATTGGAGCTAAAATAACCAGATGCAAAAGAGATGGCCGTATCATACTCTCAAGATGGATCTTCAAAGTTCAAGGAGAGTTCAAGCATGGAAGAGGCAATAGAAAGGGGTCAAGTGTAAGGGGATTGTTCATGTTCGAGAGGAATTAACTTTACAAATATATTGTTTCTGAGGTGGTAATTGCCCCATCTTACAGTTATTCATACCTCATTTACTCATTGCATTCTTCTCAAGCATTTAATGAAATGAATTTGATTTTGACAAAATATTCTATTTCAAAATTGCCATTAATTTTCAAGATTTTTTATTCTTCTCTAAATTATCTGTTTTAAAGGGATAGAGACTGGATTCAGGAAATCTAATATTTCCCTAGGTAATCTTCTGGCAAGCATTCATGCCAGTTTCAGATATTTCCTTCCTAGCTCAGTAAATCAAATAATTGAACTAAAAAACATCACCGACATTCCAAACATCTCAAACTCAAAAGGCCAGAAGAGATTCTATCCCATGTGAGTAAAGCTAAGGCAGTTCTCTAAGCTTATCTGTCACAGTTCTTCACTTAGGAGACTGCGTAAGTATGTAAATGAAAGCCTACTGTATATTTACTTGTCTATATAAAATTAAGACAAATTTGGAAAATTGGAAACAAGAGAGTATCCCTGTGACTACTTCAGTATCAAAGTTGCTAAAAATGCCACTATTATTTGCTACTTTGCTTAAGTCACTATTCTCCTAATACCATATAAAATAAATCTCCATATAAAGGAACCACAGTATACTACTTTTATTTCAAAATCCAAATTTGTTAGCGTAGCACTCAAGGACCTTCACAATCTGGTGCAAACTTACTTATTTAACACTTCTTTCTTTACAAACTCTTGCTTTTCAGCTTCTGCAACAGCAAATGGCTCATCATTTCCACCAAAAAATAAGGCTTGTTTAAGCATCTGAGCATCAGAAAAATGCTCTTCTCTCCATCTGACATATCTCTCTTCCTCATTTCTCTAACTAGTACACTTATTTTCATACTTTAATACCTAGCTGAAATGTCACCACCCTTCTCTGATCAGCTACCCCAATACATGACATTTAGTTGTTTTTGTTACATAGTACACAATGAAAACCTCCACTGAATAACTTATCACAACATATTATTGCTATTTCTTTTGTTTCAATCACCCTCAATTAGATTATGAACTAATAGAGTAAATGGACTTATTTTTATAATTTATTTAAGTAACATATTAAATACAGGTAAAAGCAATTTGCAAGAATCATACTTCAATATCACAATTTTTTAATTTATATTTCTAAAAACAAGCAATATATCACAGCATATTATAGGTATTTCTTTGTGTCTATCATGTAGCAACTATCAGGATAGAGGAAACAAAATATTTGAAAATGTAATTGTCAAAATTTTTGAAAATTTGATGGAAAGTATATACCTTCAATTTTAAGATTTTAAATAAAAGCAGTACAAACACAAATGAAACTATACTAAGGAGCATCATAATTTGATTACTCAAACTAGTAATACATAGAAAATTTAAAAAGTAGCCCATGGGGGGAAAAAATATGTTACATACAACAGGGAAACAAAGGTAAGAATAACCTAAAATGCCAACAATCATGCACTTTAAAAGACAATGCAATGACATCTTTAAAGTGCTGAAAGAAAAAAAATGATAAAACTAAAATTTTACATCTGAAAAAATCTTCAAAAATATCAAAGGAAATATTTTAAGAAAAATCAAACTTTCAATTTTTTTACATCAGACTTCCATTAAAGAAATGTTAAAAGTAATTATTCTGGCTGAAGAAAAATAAACCCATCTAGAAATTTCCGTATACACAAAGAAATCTAAGAGTGCCAAAATGGTAAGTATGTGGTAAATATAACAGACATTTTTGTCATTTTAAGATGCTTTTTAAAAATATAAGTGATTGTTTTTAAAAAAATAATAACAGTATTTTGACGTTTATAACATAAGAAAAAGTGTGTGCTAACAATAGAACAAAAGATTGGAGGAGGGAAATGGAAGTATATAGTTTACATGAATGTAGATTATAATAAAGTAAATAATGTATACACTAAATGAAATAAAATATTTTGTTAAAAATAAAGAAGTACTGCTAAAGACAAAAATTGTAAATTATTCAAACTAACTCAAATAGAGCATAAAATAGTAAAGAGAAGAGAAAATATAGGTCAAAAATAAAATAAATAAGGTAATGGTAAACGTAGCCTGAACCATACTAATAATTATATTACATGTAAATTATTTAAAGTTTTCAGTAAAAAGCAAACATATTTAACTGAATAAAAAACATAGCTAAACCATATATTGTTCACAATAAATTCACTTAAAATATAAAGATTCAGATTAAAAATAAAAAGATTTCAAAAATTAGAAAAAATGCATATACAATTCAAAAGGAAACTGAAATAGCTATATTATATTTATCTATATTGTATATTTTCCTATATCAGGAAAAATACACTTCAGTAAAAGAAATATTACAGAATTTAAAATAAATATTTCAAAATGTCAAATGTGCCAATTAAGACAAAGTAATCCTAAATGTATATGTTCTAAATAACGGGGCTTCAAAACATATAAAGCAAGCTGAAAAACCGTAAAGAGATAAATTCACAATTATAGTTGCAGATTTCAACACTTCACTTTAATAAATTAATAGAATAAGTAGACACAAAATGATAAGAGTATATAAGCCTTAAACAACACAATCAACCATGCTGACATATTTGACATTGTAGAATACTCAATCCAACAAAGCAAGCCTAAATAAATTTAAAAGTATTAAAATCATACAAACTACTCTGACTACAATGTAATTGAATTAGAAATGAACGATAACAATCTGAAAATGCCAAAATATTTGGAAATTAAACAAAGCTCTCCTGAATAACCTGTAGGCCAAATGAGAAGTTAAAAAGTGGAATTATAAAATATTTGGCATTCATAAAAAATAATGAGATCTTTTCCTTTGCAGGTACATGAATTGGGCTACAGGTGTCTTTGTGGTAGAATGCTTTATATTCGTCTAGGTATACACCCTCTAATGGGATTGCTGGGTCAAATGGTAGTTCTGCTTTTAGCTCTTTGAGAAATTGTCATACTGCTTTCCACAATGGTTTAACTAATTTACACTCCACCAACAGTGTATAAGTGTTCCCTTTTCTCCACAACCTTGCCAGCATCTGCTATTTTTTGACATTTTAATAACCATGCTGACTGGTATATGATATCTCATTATGGTTTTGATTTGCATTTTTCTAATGATCAGTGATATTGAGTTTTTTTCATACCCTTGTTGGCCACAGGTATGTCTTCTTTTGGAAAGTGTCCCTATTGATGTTCTTTGCCCATTTTTTAATAGGCTTCTTTGCTTTTCCCTTGTAAATTTGCTTAAGTTCCTTATAGATGCTAGATATTAGACCTTTCTCAGATACATAGCTTGCGAATACTTTCTCTCATTCTTTAACTTGTTTACTCTGTTAATAGTTTCTTTTGCTGTACAGAAGCCCTTAAGTTTAATTAGCTCCCATTTATCAATATTTGCTTTTGTTGCAATTGCTTTTGGTGTCTTTGTCATGAAATCTCTGCCTGTTCCTATGTCCAGGACAGTACTGCCTAGGTTGTCTTCCACAGTTTTTATAATTTGGAGTTTTACATTTAAGTCTTTAATTCATCTTGAGTGGATTTTTGCATATGGTGCAAGGAAGAGGTCCAGCTTCAATCTTCTGCATATGGCTAGCCAGTTCTCCCAGCACCATTTACTGAATAGGCAGTCTTTCCTCCATTGCTTGTTTTTGTCAGCTTTGTCAAAGATCAGATGGTTGTAGATGTGCAACCTTATTTCTGGACTCTCTATTCTGTTCTATTGGTCTATGTGCCTGTTTTTATACCAGTACCATGCTGTTTTGGTCACTGTAGACTTGTAGTATAGTTTGAAGACAGGTAAAGTGATTCCTCCCGATTTGTTCTTTTTGCTTAGGATTCCCTTGGCTATTCTGGCTCTTTTTTGGTTTCACATAAATTTTAAAATAAATTTTTATAGTTCTATGAAGAATGTCTTTGGTAGGAATAGCACTGAATCTGTCAATTGCTTTGGGCAGTATGGCTAATTTAATGATATTAATTCTTCTTACATAAGAGCATGGGATGTTTTTCCATTTGTGTATTCTCTGATTTCTTTGAGCAGTGTTTTGTAATCACCTTTGTAGACATCTTTCACCTTCCTGGTTAGCTGTATTCCTAGGTATTTGACTCATATAAACTTAAGGTAAAGAGGTAGAAAAAGATAATCCATGCAAATGAACACCAAAAGCAAGCAGGAGTAGCTATTCTTATATTAGACAAAATGAACTTTAAAAGGACAACAGTTAACAAAGATAAAGAGAGACATTATGTAACAATAAAAGTACCTGTCCAACTGGAAAATATCAAAATCCTAAATATATATGCACCTAACACTGGACCTCCCAAGTTTATAAAACTACTAGACCTAAGAAATGAGGTAGATAGCAACAGGATAATAGTGTGACCTTAATACTCCGCAGACAGCACTAGACAGGTAATCAAGGCAGAAAGTCAAGAAAGAAACAATGGATTTAAACTATAACACAAAATAAATGGATTTAACAGATACTTACAGAACACTGTACTGAAAAACTGTAGAATATACATCCTATTCATCAGCACATAGAACATTTTCCAAGATAGATTATTTGATAGACTACAACATAAGTCTTGGCAAATTTAAGATCATTGAAATTATAGCAAATACTCTCTCAGATTACAGAGGAATAAAATTGGAAATCATCTCCAAAAGAAACCCTCAAAACCAGGCAAACCCATGGAAATTAAACAACCTGTTCCTGAATAGTCATTTGGTCAACAATGAAATAAAGATGGAAATTTAAAAATTATTTCAGCTGAACAATAATAATGACACAACATATCAAGACCTCTGTGATACAGCAAAGGCAATGCTAAAAGGAAAGTTCATAACATTAAATGCCTACATCAAAAAGTCTAGAAAAGCACAAATAGTCAATCTAAGGTCACACCTCAAGGAACTAGAGAAGCAAGAACAAACCAAAACCCAAACCTAGCAGAAGAAAAGAAAAAAAGAAGAGCAGAATAGAACTAAATAAAATTGAAACAAAAAGAAATAAAAAGATAAATGAAAGAAAAATCTGGTTGTTTGAAAACATAAATAAAATTGGTAGACCATTAGTAAGATTAACCAACAAAACAAGAGAGAAGATCTAAATAAGTTCAATTAGAAAAGAAACAGGAGATATTACAATAGATATCGCAGAAATATAAAGGATCATTCAAGGCTACTATGAAAACCTTTATGCACATAAACTAGAAAACCTAGAGGAGATGGACAAACTCCTGGAAATATACAATCAATCCTCCTAGATTAAAACAGGAAGAAACAGAAACTCAAAATAGACTAATAACAAGCAGCAAGATTAAAATGGGTATTTTCAAAGTTACCAACAAAAAATAATTCAGGATCAGATGAATTCAAAGCTGAATTCTGTCAGACATTCAAAGAAATAGTACCAATCCTACACTATTCCAAAAGACAGGAAAGGTGGAATCTTCCCTAAACCATTCTATGAAGCCAATATCACCCTAATACCAAAACCAGGAAAGGACATATCAAAAAAAGAAAACTACAGACAAATGTCCCTGATGAATATAGATGCAAAAATCCTTAACAAAACACTAGCTAACTGAATCCAACAGCATATCCAAATAATAATACATAATGGGTTTCCCACCAGGGATGCAGGGATGATTTAACATATGCAAATGTATAAATTTAATACACAACATAAATAGAATTTAAAACAAAAACCACATGAACATCTCAATGGACACAGAAAAAACACTTGGCAAGACCTAGTATTACTTTATGATTAAAACCCTTAGCAAAATCAGCATACAAGGGACCTACCTCTAGGTAATAAAAGCAATTTATGACAAACCCAGAACCAACATTATACTGAACAGAGAAAGGTTGAAGGAATTCCCCAAGAACTGGAACAAGACAAGAATGCCCACTCTTACCACTTCTATTCAACATAGTACTGGAAGTCCTAGCCAGAGCAATCAGACAATAGATAGATGGATGGATGGATGGATGGATAGATAGATAGATAGATAGATAGATAGATAGATAGATAGATGGCATCCAAATTGACAAAGAAAATGTCAAAGTTTTGCTGTTTTCTGATAATATGATCATGTACCTAGAAAATCCTAAAGAGTCTGCCAAAAAGCTCCTAGATCTGATACATGAATTCGGCAAAGTTTCAGGATACAAAATTAACGTACACAAATCAGTAGCTCTGCTCCCCTATACATCTAGGGACCAAGATGAGAATCAAATTAAGAACTCAACCCCTTTTACAATAGCTGCAAAAAAAAAAGTAAAAAATAAAATAAAATAAAATAAAATACTTAGGAATATACCTAACCAATGAGTTGAAAGACCTCTACAAGGAAAACTACAAAACACAGCTGAAACAAGTAACAGATGACACAAACAAATGAAAACACATCCCATGCTCATGGATGGGTAGACTCAATATTGTGAAAATGATTATACTATCAAAAGCAATCTACAAATTCAATGCAATTCCCATCAAAATACCACCATCATTCTTCACAGAGTTAGAAAAAACAACCCTAAAATTCATATGGAACCAAAAAAGAACCCACGTAACAAAAGCAGGACTAAGCAACAAGAACAAATCTGGAGACATCACATTACCTGGCTTCCAACTATACTACAAGGCTATAGTTACTAAAACAGCATGGTACTGATATAAAAATAGGCATATAGACCAACGGAACACTGGTATAAAAACAGGCATGTAGAAAACTCAGAAATAAAGCCAAATATTTACAGTCAACTGACTTTTGACAAAGCAAACAAAAATACAAGTGGGGAAAGGACACTTTATTCAACAAATGGTGCTGGGATAATTGACAAGCCACATGCAGAAGAATGAAATTGGAGCCTCATCTCTCACCTATACAAATATCAACTCAAGATAAATTAAGGACTTAATTATAAGACCTGAACCACAGAAATTCTAGAAGATAACATCAGAAAAACCCTTCTAGGCATTGGCTTAGGCAAAGACTTCATGACCAAGAATCCAAAAGCAAATGACAACAAAACAAAGATAAATGGATGAGACTTAATTAAACTAAAAAGCTTCTGCACAGCAAAATAAACAATCAGCAGAGTAAACAGACAAACCACAGAGTAGGAAAGGATCTTTGCAATCTATATATCTGGCAAAGGACTAATATCCAGAATCTACAAGGAGCTCAAACTAATCAGTAAGAAACACACACACACACACACACACACACACACACACACACACAATCTCATTAAAAGCTGGAAACCATCATTCTCAGCAAATTGACACAAGAACAGAAAAAGAAACACCACATGTTCTCAATCATAAGTAGGTGTTGAACAATGAGAACACACGGACACAGGGAGGGGAACATCACACACTGGGGCCTGTTGGGGAGTTAGGGAGCTAGGGGAGGGATAGCAGGGGGTCAGGGGATTGGGGAGGGATAAAATTAGGAGAAATACCTAATGTAGATGACAGGAGGGATGGATGCAGCAAACCACTATGGCATGTGTACACCTATGTAACAATCCTGCATGATCTGCACTTGTACCCCAGAATTTAAAGTATAATAAAAAAATGATAAATAAATAAATAAGTGGGCTAAAAACATGCACAGACAATTCTCAAAAGAAGATATTCAAATGGTCAACAAACTTATGAAAAAATGCTTAACATCATTAATGATTAGGGAAGTGCAAATCGAAACCATGATGTGATACCACCTCACTCCTGCAAGAATGGCCATAATAAAAAAATCCAAAAATAATAGATGTTCATGTGGATGTGGTAAAAAGGGAACACTTTTACACTGCTGGTAGGAATGTAAACTAGTACAACTACTATTGAAAACAGTGTGGAGCTTCCTTAAAGAAGTTAAAGTAGAATTACCATTTGATCGAGCAATCCCACTCCTGGATGAAGAAGTCAATAGAAAGATGATCTCATAACCACAAAATTACACAGAAATTACACAGGCTGCTCCTGAATCAATTTTGGGTAAACAAAGAAATTAAAGAAAAAACAAGAAATTCTTTGAAACTAATGAAAACTAAGATACAACATACTAAGATTTCTGGGAAACAGCTAAAGTAGTATTAAGAGGGAAATTTATAGGGCTAAATGGCCACATTATAAAGTTAGAAAAATCTCAATTGACAACCTGACATCACACCTAGAAGAATGAGGAAAAAAAAAGAGTAAAGCAAACCCAAAGCTAGCAGAAGAAAAGAAATAACCAAAATCAGAGCTGCATGGAATGAAATTGAGATGTAAAAAAACATATAAAAGATCAATGAGCTCGACACAGTGACTCACACTTGCAATCCTAGCACTTTGGAAGGATGTGGCAGGTGGATTATTTGAGCTCAGGGGTTCAAGACCAGCCTAGGCAACCTGGTGAAACTCTGTCTCTACAAAGAATACAAAAAATTAGTCAGTTGTGGTGGCATGCAACTGTAGTCCCACCTACTAGGGAGGCTGAGGTGGGAGGACTTCTTAAGCCCAGGAGAGAGAGGTTGTGGTGAGCTGAGATCATACCACTGAACTCCAGTCTGGATGACAAAGTAAGACCCTGTCTCAAAAAATAAATAAATAAATACAAATAAACATGATTATAAATGACAAGGGGCATTACTGTTAGTCCAAACTGTACCATTAGGTAAGCGCCCTGCTTTTTTTGCAGACCTTGGTCAAAGTGAAATATTTCATTGGGGTTCGAGCCATGAGAAATAGAATGCCTAACCACCTGGCCACAAGGCAGGCAAAAGCCCAACTAAAGGCAAAAGCCCAACTAAAGAAACATCCCTATCACATCCCGCTAGGCAAAGACCCAACTAAAGAAACATTCCTATCATATTCTGCTGGGAGAAAGTGCAAGGAACACCACATTCTACCAGAACAAGAGCCAGAAGAGCCGCATCATGGGAACATCTTATCAATATCCTGACAGGCAGCAAGCCAGATGGCCCAGACCCCTCCCACCCATACCTACACATACCCCAGCCTGTAAACAGTGGTGACTCTGGCCTTAAGCTGGTCCTCCACTTCTGCAGGTTTCTGCAATATATCTGTGTTGCTGTTTGAGCCACCCTCTCTATATATTTATCTTTAACTCTTGCCTACCCTTCAAAACCTAAAAATCACCACCAACTAAGAGAAATTAAAAAACAAAAAACACAGTGACTATTATGAACAACACAATGCACACAAACTAGAAAACCTGAAAAACATGATAAATTCCTAGAAACATACAACCTCCCAAGATTGAACTAGGAAGAAATTAAAACTCTGAACAGACCAATAATGCACACATACATTCATTGCAGCACTGTTCACAACAGCAAAGACTTGGAACAAACCCAAATGTCCATCAACGATAGATTAGATAAAGAAAATGTGGCACAGATACACCAAGGAATACTATGCAGCCATAAAAAACTATGAGTTCGTGTCCTTCATAGGGACATGGATGAATCTGGAAACCATCATTCTCAGCAAACTGACACAAGAACAGAAAACCAAACACCGCATGTTCTCACTCATAGGTGGATGTTGAACAATGAGAACATGTGACACATGGAGGGGAGCATCACGCACTGCAGTCAGATGATGGGGGCTAGGAGAGGAACAGTGGGGAGTGGGGAGGATGGGGAGGGATAACGTGGGGAGAAATACCAGATATAGGTGATGGGGGGATGAAGGCAGCAAACCACCTTGTTATGTATGTACCTATGCAACAATCCTGCATGATCTGCATGTGTACCCCAGAACCTAAAGTACAATTTTAAAAAAAATGAGTTTCAAAAATGAATAGTAATAAATTGCCTACCAACCAGAAAAACCCCTTGACCAGACAGATTCAGAGCCGAAGACTACCAGACATATAAAGAAGAGCTAGAAACTAGTCCTATTGAAATAATTCCCAAAAAAATAGAGGAAGACTTCCTTTCCAACTCATTCTTTGAGGCCAGAATCATCCTGATACCAAAATCTGGCAGAGATAAAACAAAAAAAGGAAACTTCAGCCAATCATTGATGAATGTAGACACAAAAATCCCCCCCAAAAATACTAGCAAACAAAATCCACCAGCACATCAAAAATCTATTATGATTAAGTAGGCTTTATTCCTGGGATGCAAGGTTGGTTCAATATACACAAATCAATAAATGCCATTCATCACTTAAATAGTACTAAAAACAAAAACTACATGATTATCTCAATGCAGAAAAGGCTTTTCATAAAATTCAACATCTTTAAATGTGAAAAACCTTCAACAAAATAGGCATTGAAAGACCATACCTTAAAATAATAAGAGCCATCTATGACGAACCCCTAGTCAACATCATATTGAACAGGCAAAAGCTGGAACCATTCCCCCTGTGAACTGTAACAAGACAAGGATGCCCATTCTTACCACTCCTATTCAACATAGTATTGGAAGCCCTAGCCACAGCAATCAGGAAAGGAAACCAAATAAAAGGCATTTATTTTGCCTTTATTTTGGCATTTATTTATTTTACACACTATATGATTTTATATCCAGAAAACCTCATAATCTCTGCCCAAAAGCTGCTAGATCAGATAAACACCTTCGGCAAAGTTTCAGGATACAAAATCAATGTACAAAAATCAGTGGCATTTCTCTACACCAACAACATCCAAGCTGACAGCCAAATCCAGAATGCAATTCCATTCACAATAGCCACACTCACACACAAATTAAAATATATAAAAACACAGCTAACCAGGGGGGTGAAAAAAGTCTACAAAGAGAATTGCAAAACACTACTGAAAGAAATCAGAGATGACACAAACAAATGGAAAAACATTCCATGCTCATGAACAGAAAGGATCAACTTTCTATCCATACTGGACAGAAATGGACATACTGTCCCAAGCAATTGACAGATTAAATGCTATTTCTATCAAACTACCAATGACATTTTTAACAGAATTATTAAATATATATATATATTCTGAAATACACATGGAAACAAACAAACAAACAAAAAAGCCCAAATAGCCAAAGCAATACTAAGCAAAGAGAACAAAGCCAAGGGCATTACACTACCTGACTTTGAACTATACTAGAGGGCTATACTAGGGAACTATACTAGAGGGCTATAGCAACCAAAAGAACATGATACTGCTACAAATAGACACACAGACCAATGGAATGGGTTTGAGAACTCATAAAGCTAAAAACCTACAACCTGACCTTTGGTAAGGTTGACAAAAATAATTGATGGGGAGAAGACTCACTTCAATAAATGGTTCTGGGATAACTGGCTAGCCATATGCAGAAGATTGAAATTGAATCCTTTCCTTTCACCATATACAAAAATCAACTCAAGATGGATTTTACTTAACTGTTAAAAACCATCCAGTTTTTACCTAACCATAAAAACCCAAACTATAAAAACCACAGAAGAAAACACAGGTAATACCATTCTGAATATAGGAACTGCAAAGATTTCTTGACAAAGTTACCAAAAGCAATTGCAACAAAAGCAAAAATTGACAAATTGAATCTAATTAAACTAAAGGGCTTCTGCACAGCAAAAGAAAGTATCAGTGGGGTAAACAACCAACCACAGAATGGGAGAAGATATCTGCAGACCATAAATATAACAAAGGTATAATATCCAACATCTATAAGGAACTTACACAAATTTACAAGAAAAAAGCAAATAACCCCATAAAAAAGTGGGCAAAGGACATGAGCAGACATTTTTCAAAAGAAGACATATATGCAGCCAACAATCATATGAGAAAAACCTCAACATCACTGATTATTAGAGAAATGCAAATCAAAATCACAATGAGATATCCTCTCACACTAGTCAGGATGGCTATTACTAAAATGTCTAAAATAACAAATGCTAGAGAGGATGCAGAGAAAAAAAGCCACTCATATACTGTGTTAGAAATGTAAACTAGTTCAGTCACTGTGAAAAGCAGTTTGGAGATATTGCAAAGAACTTAAAACAGAACTACCTCTCTACCTAGCAATCCCAATACTGGATATATACCCAAAAGAATATAAATTGTTCTACCATAAAGACACATGTGTGAATATTTTCACTACAGCACTATTCACAAGAGCAAAGACAAGAATCAATCTAAATACCCATCAACAAGGGACTGGATAAAGAAAATGGGATACATACACACCACGGATACTATGCAGCCATAAAAATGAGCAAGATCATGTCCTTTGCAGCAACATGGTTAGAACTGGAGGCCAGTATCCTAAGTGAATTAATGGAGGAACAGAAAACAAAATACCTCATAGTCTCACTTATAGATGGATACTAAACATTGAGTACACATGGGCACAAAGAGGAGAACAACAGACACTGGGTCCTACTTGAGGATGAAGGGTGAAAGTGGGGTGAAAATCAAAAAGTTACTTATCAGGTACTATGCATATTACCTGGGTGACAAAATCATCTGTACACGCACCCTGTGATAAATAATTTATCCATGTAACAAAGCTGCACAGCTGCCCCTGAACCTAAAAGTTGCAAAAACAACAACAACAACAAAAACTGTAACTATAGACCTTCTAGATGAAAATAAGAGAAAATGTTTCTATGCTTGGGTTATATAAAGATTTCTTAGGTATGACACCAAAGGCGCAATGCATAAACAACAATTGATAAAATAGATTTTATAAAAACTAAAAGTTTTTTTCTGAGGCTATGACATTATTAAGACAATAAAAGGCCACAAACTAGAAGAACATATTTTCAGGTCACATAATTATATCCCAAATATGTAGAGAACTCACAAAAGTCAATAATAAGCTAATAAATAACCCAATTATTTAATGGGCAAAAGATATGAAAAACAGTTTGCCTAAGAAAATACAAATTGCAAATAAACACTTGAAAAGATGGTCAACATTATTAATTGTTAAGTTATGAACAAACAAAGTAAAACTACAATGTGATACTCCTCTATACTATTAGAATGCTAAAATTAAAGAGATGGACCTTTTAAAGTATCGCTGAAGATGCAGAGCAACTGGAATTCTCATATTCTGCTGGTGGGAAAATACTGAGCAGCCCTTTGTTGTGTTTTTCTTTTCATGTTTTATTTATATTTATTTATTTTTAAGTTCAGGGGTACATGCACAAATTTACTACATAGGTAAACCTGTGTTAAGGAGGTTTGTTGTATAGATTACTTAATCACCCACTTATTGAGCCTAGTACCCATTACTTATTTTTCCTGATGCTCTCCCTCCTCACAACCTCCACCTTCAAGAAGACCTCAGTGTGTGTTGTTCCCTTCTATGTGTCCAACTGTTCTAATAGTTTAGCTCCCACTTATAAGTGAGAACAAGTGGTATTTGGTTTTCTGTACCTGCATTAGTTTGCTAAGGATAATTGCCTCCACCTCCATCCATGTTCCCATAAAAATATGATCTCATTTTTATGGCTGATAGTATTCCATCATGTATGTGTACCACATTTGTTTTACCCAGTCTATCACTGATGGGCATTTAGGTTGAATCCATGTCTTTGGTACTGTGAATAGTGGTGCAATGAACATACACATAAATGTGTCTTTATAATGGAATGATTTATACTCCTTTTTATATGATTGTTGGCTGTGTGTATGTCATCTTTTGAAAAGTATCTATTTATGCCCTTTGCCTACTTCTTTATAGGGTTTTTCTTTCTTGTAAATTTGCTTAAATTCTTCATAGATGCAAGATATTAGACCTTTGTTGGATGCATGGTTTGCAAATATTTTCTCTCATTCTGTAGGTTGTCTGTTTACTCTGTTGATAGTTTCTTTTGCTGTGCAGAAACTCTTTAGCTTAATTAGATCCCATTTGTCAATTTTTGCTTTTGTTGAAATTGCTTTTGGTGTCTTCCTCGTGAAATCTTTGCCCATGACTATGTCCTGAATGGTATTGCCTAGATTGTCTTCTAGGGTTTTTACAGTTTTGAATTTTACATGTAAATGTTTAATACATCTTTTTAAAAACTTTCAACTTTCATTTTAACTTCAGGGGTACATGTGCAGTATGTGCAGGTTTATTACATAGGTAAACATGTGCCATGGTGGTTTGTTGCACATATCGTCACATTGCCTAGGTATTAAGCCCAGCATCCATTAGCTATTCTTCTTAATCCTCTTCCTTCTCCCACCCCCTGCCCACCAATAGGCTCCAGCATGGGTTGTTTCCCCCAACGTATCCATGTATTCTCATCATTTAGATCTCACTTGTAAGTGAGAAGATGTGGTATTTTGTTTTCTGTTCCTGCATTAGTTTGCTGAGGATAATGGCCTCCCAGCTTCAACCAAGTCCCTGTAAAGGATATGATCTTGTTCTTTTTATGGCCACTTAGTATTCGATGGTGTATACGTACCACATTTGCTTTATCCAGTCTGTCACTGATGGACATTTAGGTCGATTCCATGTCTTTGCTATTGCGAATAGTGCTGCAATGAACATATGCATGCATGTGTCTTTATTACAGAATGATTTATGTTCCTTTGGGTATATACCCAGTAGTGAGATTGCTGGGTTGAATGGTATTTCTGTCTTTAGATCTTTGATGAATCCCCACACTGGCTGCCATAATGGTTGAACTAATTCACACTGTCACTAACAGTGTAAAAGCATTTCCTTTTTTGCACAACCTCACCAGCACCTGTTGTTTTTTGATTTTTTAGTAATTGCCATTCTGAGTGGTATGGGATGGTATCTCATTGTGGTTTTGATTTGCATTCTTCTAATGATCAGTGACATGGAGCTCCTTTTTATATGTTTGTTGGCCATATGTATGTCTTCTTTGGAGAAGTGTCTGTTCATGTCCTGTGCCCACTCTTTAATAGGGTTGGGGTTTTTTTCTTGTAAATTTTTTAATTTCCCTATAGATGCTGGATATTAGACCTCTGTCAGATGCATCAATTGCAAAAATCTTCTCCCATTCTGTAGGTTGTCTGTTTATTCTGTTTATAGTTTCTTTTGCCTTGCAGAAGTTCCTTAGTTTAATTAGATTCCATTTGTCAATTTTTTCTTTTGTTGCAATTGCTTTTGGCATCTTTGTCATGAAATCTTTGCCTGTGCCTATGTCCTGAATGGTATTGCCTAGAGTTTCTTCTAGGGTTTTCATAGTTTTGGGTTTTACATTTAAGTCTTTAAATCATCTTGAGTTGATTTTTCTATATGGTGTAAGGAAGGGGTGCAGTTTCAATTTTCTCCATATAACTAGCCAGTTCTACCAGCACTATTTATTAAATAGGAAATCCTTTCTCCATTGCTTGTTTTTGTCAGGTTTTGTAAAAGGTCAGGTTGTTGTAGTTGTGCAGTATTAATTCTGGGTTCTCTGTTCTGTTCCATTGGTCTATGTATCTTGTACCAGTGCCATGCTGTTTTGGTTACTGTAGCCCTGAAGTATAGTTTGAAGTTGGGTAGCGTGATGCCTCCAGCTTTGTTCTTTTTGCTTTGGATTGCCTTGGCTATTCTGGCATTTTCTTTTTTTTTTTCGGTTCCATATGAAGTTAAAAATAGTTTTCTCTAGTTCTGTGAAGAACATATGGTATTTTAATAGGAATAGCATTGAATCTATAAATTGCTTTGGGTAGTATGATCATTTTAATAATATTGATTCTTCTTATCCATGAGCATGGAATGTTTTCCAATTTGTTTGTGTTATATCTGATTTATTTGAGCAGTGGTTTGTAGTTTTCCTTGTAGAGCTCTTTCATCTCCATAGTTAACTATATTCCTATTTTATTCTTTTTCTGGCAATTGTGAATGGGAGTTTGTTCCTAATTTGGCTTTCAGCTTGACTGTTGTTGATGTATTGGAATGCAAGTGATTTTTGCATATTGATTTTTGTATCCTGACTTTGCTGAAATTGTTTATCAGTGTAAGAAGCTTTTAGGACGAGACTATGGGGTTTTCTAGATATAGGTTAATGTCATCTAGTATCCACTTTGAAAAACTGTTTTGTCGGTTTCTTAAAAAGCGAAACATACTCCTAACCCATGACCTAGCCAGTCTGCTCCTATGTGCTTATGAAAGAGAAATGAAAGCATGTGTCTATATAAAGACTTGAAAACAAATGTCTGTAGCAATTTATTTGCAATAGCTAAAAAGTAGAAACAATCCAAATGCCAATCATCAGGTGAATGGAGAAATAAACTGTCATATAAATATACAGTGGACAATGACCCCAAAATAAAAACATATGAACTATTATACACACAACGTGGATGAAAATTAAATAATTATGCTGAGTGAAAAACAAAAGTACAGAATATTTGACTCTACTTATATGTAATTCTAGAACATTCAAACTCTTTATATTAAAAGAAAGATTAGTGGTTGCCTGGGAATACATGTCAGTAGAGAAAAAATATTTCAAATGTGCACAAGGAAATTTTTAGGGTATATACATGTTCATCATCTTGATTATGTGATGGTCTAATGAATGTTTACATGTTAAAACTTATAAAATTGTATGCTTGCAATATGTATAACTTGTTATACAAATTATGCCTTAATAAAGCTGATTTTAAAGTAGATGCTCAGCATTTTTAATCATCAGAGAAATACAAAGTAGAACAGGAATCAGATACCACTACACAATCGCTAGAATAGCTAAATAATTATGACAATACCAAGTGTTAGTAGTGATATGTAACAATTGGAATTCTCATTTATATTGCTGTAGAAATCTGAATGTTAAAATCACTTTAGAAACCAGTTTGATAATTTCTTGCAAAACGTAAACATACACTTACCGTATGGACTAGGAATTCCACTTGATATGTGAAAAAAATGTTTACACAAAGATTTGTGCTCAAATATTCTAAGCAATTTTATAAGTAATAATTGAAAACTGAAAACATTTTGAATACCCATAAACAAGTGTATGGCCAAAGAAATTGTGGTATATCATATAATGTATTGCTAATTAGCAATAAAATGGAGCTAGCTTCCAATATACAGAATAATGTGAAAGACTTAAAAAACATTATGTTACATGAAGGAAACAAGACTAAAAAGACTGCATACTGAATGATTTCATTTCTATGAAATTCTAGAATAGGCAAAACTAGTTTATAGTTATAAAACTAGATCAAACGCTGATGGGGTGAGGGATGTAGATACTGGCTAAAAGGGGTAAAAAGAAACTTACTGGCATGATGGAACTGTTCAGTATCTTAACTATGGATGTAATCATGTATATGCTTGTCAAAATGCATCAAACTTTAAAGAATAAATTTATTGCACCTAAATTATATGTCAATTAAGCTTATTTAAAATAATCTTCACAAATCGCCAGTTTTCTTAAAAAAAGTTTCACTACCAAGATTAATTTAAAAAACAGAAATCTTGAAATGGAATAATTTCTATATAAAAAAGTGTCAATAATTTTATGAAAATTAATTTTAAAACCTTTATGATATTGAATACTTTACAAGAAAATATGTAAATGACCAAAATCGAGGACACAAAGTTCTAGAAAATAAGAAAAAAGTACATTTTTAGATTTCCAAAGATTTAATTCCCAAAGACAGTTTTATGGGGAAGTTCTTCCAATCTGTTCAGGAACTGATCGTGTCTGTTCCACAGCACAGAAAAACATAATTTATTTAGTCAAGTTAGTAAAAAAATAAAGTCAAAATTTGGTAACAATATCAAATCCATATAAAACTACAAAACAAAATTCTACTCTGACCAAGCAAGATGTCTTGAAAGAATTCAATTATTATTCAGTATCTTAACATTGTTTTATCACACAAATAAGCAAAAACAGTAAAACTATATGTACATTTTAATCAATGGCCAGAAAGGCATTAGATAAAGAGATACAGTTGTGACTTACACATTTTTCAACTATGAATAAACAGCTTATTTCTCAATATGTTGAAGAAGTAAATCTCAAATTAAAGATGACACTTCACATAATGGCAAAACAAAAGAAAGATTTCCATTCAAGTCAAATGAGTATATCATAACTGTTATGAACACTGTTCTGGAAATTCAAATCAATACAATGAAACAAAAATAAACAAACAAGAGGTATGAGTTCTGGAAAGGTAGAAAGAATCTTTTTTGGAAGATGTGTTTTAAGAAACTCCCAAGACAGTCACGGAAAAAAATGTATAAAATACAAGAATTCAATAATCTGGCTACTTATAGAGTATAAATACATTCAAGGACATTCCAACATACCAATTAAACACTTAAAAATATTCAATTTTCATCTTGTATTCTGGAAACTGTAAAGAGAATATATTTCAAGTGTTCTCACCACAAAAAAATAATAAATATGTGAAGTAATGCATAGGTTAACTAGCTCAATTTAGCCTTTTCTGATATATACATATTTCAAAGTATCTTGTTGTACTTGATACATATAATTTTTATTTGTGAACTAAAAAAAGTTCAATGCTCAATAAACCAAAAATATTAAATACCTAAAAATAACACTAACATAATATGTGAGAAATTCCTACCTATAAAAGTTTTAAATTTTCCTGAGGAAAATACAAAAATAATTAGTTATATATAATAGCAAGACCGAATTTTTACAATGTTTAACTTTTTTCATATTAAATAATAAATATAATCTAAGTAAAAGATACCCTCCAAATGGTATCTTGGTTTTATTTTCCACAATGTGTTTTGGTTTGGTTTGGTTTTTGGAACTCAAAAAACATTGTTCTAAACATCATATGAAGCAATAAGCTTTTAAAAATAGCTGACATAGTTTGGGTGGGTACAAGTAATAATTTAATGCATGCCTATAATTTTTAAAGATCAAATTAGTATAATTGAAATATGCATTACTTTCAATATTTGTCTTTTCTTTATGCTAGAAACATCTGAATTCTCTTCTAAGTGTTTTGAAATATACTGTAGATTATTTTAAACTACAGTCATACTACTGATCTATGAAACACTGGGTCCTATTTCTTCCAGGAAAAGTATATTTGACCTGGACCAAGCAAACCTAATAGACATTTACAGAACTCTCGACCCAAAATCCACGGAATATACATTCTTCTCAGCACCACATCACACCTACTCCAAAATTGACCACATAATTCGAAGTAAATCACTCCTCAGCAAATGCAAAAGAACGGAAATGATAACAAACAGTCTCTCAGACCACAGTGCAATCAAGTTAGAACTCAGAATTCAGAAACTAACTCAGAACCTCATAGCTTCATGGAAACTGAATGTTGACTGGATAAACAAAGAAATGAAGGCAGAAATAAAGATGTTCGTCAAAACCAACAAGAACGAAGACACAACATACCAGAATCTCTAGAACACATTTAAAGCAGTGTCTAGAGGAAAATATATAGCAATAAATGCCCACATGAGAAGCAAGGAAAGATCTAAAATTGACACTCTATCATCAAAATTGAAAGAGCTAGAGGAGTAATATCAAAAAAAAAAAAAAACTAAAAACCTAGCAGAAGACAAGAAACAACTAAGATCAGAGCAGAACTGAAGGAGATAGAGACACAAAAACACCT